>JARUHQ010000017.1:9000000-9176359 GCA_029955515.1 Chrysomela aeneicollis
GGCTTTTATCCAAGAAGTCTCCAAAAGCAGTCCTTGCGAAGTACAGCTGATGGATTTGACAACCGCATCCACATGTCAATCGATCAACGTTCACATCACCAAGCCGAAAATCAACCAACTAGAGGATTCTACCCAATGGATTGGAATATTTCCAAATAAAACTGCAATCAATCTTAAGTGCCAAGACCAAGAAAGCATCTCCAAAATTATTGGAACCTATTTGATCGAAATTCCGAGCGGATGTCACATTGCCACTCGCCAGTTCGAAATTTATAGTCAACAACATGTGACCAATGCAAATCAGCCCATAGTTTTCCCAGAGCTAGACGAAGGTTCAGTTTCTACATCCCAACTGAATGTGGACTTCCAAATAGACGATTTAAATCTTGATGACCTACATGATCTGAAGACACAACTTATACAGAACAATCCTGAAATCTCCTTCACCGCAAGCAGTATATTCCAAACACCCAGTATATGGAGTATAGCTATATGGGTACTGATCATCGCAGCTACAGTATACTGCATCTTCAAGAACTATCCAACCTCCAGATGTCATAAAGCGAAGCCAGCTCAACCAGAAGAAATAATCCTTGGAGACGTTCAACTACCCCGCTGCACTCCGTAGTTGAATTTTTGAGGGGAGGAATTATCTCACCACCTAGCCGTGTATTCTGCTGACTCCGTAAGAACTCAACACCCCTGATTTCCGAGATGTCGAGCAAGCACCGAGGTTTCTTAATTCCAGTTCCCACAGAAAGCGTCAGTCAGACTTTAGATTTATTCAAGTAAACATCCATTGTTCATGTTAGTTTTCAAGTTTGTAATAAAAATTATTTTTTAAAAAAGCAAGTCCGTCGTTGCCGAACTTATTTCATGTGTATGCCAGATAACATTACATATTGCAAGATACGCCTCAACGCCGTGTACGTTATGCCATTGAAATAAAAATACAAAAGCTAAGCACATTGATACAACTAATTGAAAGTAGGTTTTGAAAACACATATTTTGCCACTGCTATGTGATTTTGCGTTTGTTACGTTACATCACATCAGCTGTGAATTACGTTTTCTTTATTACTCCTGGTTTCTTCTCAGTGTCAACCACTGGGCATTATTTTACTATCTCTTGTAATACCAGGTGTTCTTCTGTCAATGGTTTTTGGGTGTACAGAAAGTGCCGTACGACAACGTTTCGAAAGGGATTCTGTATCGTGTATAAGAAACTGTCCCATGCATTTCTGGTGATGGTGGCTAATTGGAGTCGAGCTAAACATTTTTGGTTAGAAGCTTTAATAGTGTCAAATCTTGTGTGTGTGCATGGCAATCCTGCATACGTTTCAACAATATTTCAAAACATGATGAGTCAATGGTATGGCGTTTGATTTTCAGATACAGGGTTATTTCAAGTGTCATCACATGAATCAGTTGTTGATACCGATGTGAATGCATATGTTTGTTGCAAACTAAAAAGCATGCGATGTGGTAACGGATCTTGGAATCATTTGGTGCCAGGTCGTAATAAAATGAGTAAACTCATTTGTTTCACCTAGCCAACTAACAGGCATCGGCAACCAATTTCAATATTCACATCATAGAGCACTTGTTCATATTTTAACTATATAAATGTATCTACTTTTCGTATGCCATCCTTTTGCTTTCAGTAGCGACAATAGTAAAATCAAGATCAAATAATCAACTCGATAAGGCGCACTTTTTGCATAAAACAACATAACAAAAGCGGGAGCATTGAGATGGCAAAATGTACATCCATTTTAGGTGTCAAACGCAATTCGTACAACTATTTGGCGAGCAGAAACTCGGTAGCAAAATGTACATTTATTTGGCGTCTGTAAAGCAATGTGTATATAGATACTGTTATTTGGCATCAACCAATCAGAAAGCGTATATACTCCGTTTGCCATAACCATATGTACGTTGTGCTTATATGCTTCCCGGTTGCCTTCGATTCCACTGCGAAACGAATGTATGTATATATACTATTTTAGACGTAGGTGACGGTGACATAGATAGATCCCTTGAGGTCTAGCTTTGGCCGGGAATTCCCCATTGTCGGATAGGTATCTATAAAAATACACGTGTACCTGTCACATGCCATGATATTCTATGTGGGACATGAAACCTCTTCAGTATAAACCCTTCCACTGCGGATAGCGTTTTTTAATTATTGCTCTCCCATACGGGTGTTGTGAGCTGGGCATCTGGGGATGATTAACACGGTCCCCGCATTTATGTGGAGAAATAATCTCGCGTAGGTACCCTTAAGGTTTTCGTATAGTGAAACGATGTAGAGCTGTATTTGCAATTATCAAGAATGTAGTTTTATGAGTGGAAAATAATTAAACTCAATATGGGATTCAACAGACAGTTGAGACAGACATTCCACTTTTTTTTTTCGAGATCCAGAACACCTTTTGTCAATAATCAGAGGTCAC
Organism: Chrysomela aeneicollis; assembly: GCA_029955515.1. Lineage (NCBI taxonomy): Eukaryota > Metazoa > Arthropoda > Insecta > Coleoptera > Chrysomelidae > Chrysomela > Chrysomela aeneicollis. The sequence goes on from JARUHQ010000017.1 coordinate 9,002,457, forward strand.
GATCCCCAAATTAACTATCTCGATTTCCAAGATTCCCATCAAGACATACAAGAATATGAAAAATATAAAGTGAAACATTTGATATCCAGATTGAATGAAACTGAGAAAATATCGAAACATTACTGTTTAAATAAGCCGATCATATATTTAAATGAGAGAAACTATGTAGGTTGTACCTGGTGAAAAGTAGAGAAAATGGTCCGAATTTTTTTTATGTTCTGGTTCTTACGAATAGTGCGATGATATCCTGTAATGTTCAGAGAACATCGTGAGAACCAAGGGGAATAAGGCAGGAATTGGTGTTCTTAAATTTCTGGAGATCGTATGCCTCGGGGAACACCTCCCTATAGGAAATTAGTTCCAAATTGACCCATTTTGAAATTGAATTGATAATTTTGAAATACATTTGTTGCTTCTTGAAATTAAATTGACTAATTTGAAATACAATTGATCCTTTTTGAAATCCAAATGACTATTTGGAAATACAATTGACATTTTTGAACTAAAATTGGAGAAGGTGTAGTGGGAAAGGATTAATCCACTCTGTGTTGTTTGTATTTATCCCTATAAAATCAATAAAATAATTAAATCACGACGAATAAGTGTCCTGACTGATATTCAATCATCCAGTTTTCACAGTCAAATTCTACGAAAACAGAACAGCCATATTGGTATGTCAGGTAACATTATGTTATACTAAATATTCGCATGAGGAATTCTCAAAAATATTCGAAATATCAAGAATAATTTCTATCCATTAGTGCCTGCCACCCCTACGTGGAACGGAAACAGGATTATTTCAAGAAATAGATCTGACGTTATTATATAGCGAGCGACGCAAATTTCAGGTGGAACTCTTGCTGCAGGAAATCCCGTGAGAATTTCATAAATTGACGGCATAATAGAATGCCACCATGATCCCTAGATACAAGACAAAATTGGAGTATGAGTTGGTAGACGACACTATATAGTGTGTTCATGAAGAAGTACGAAAAAAATTTGATATTTCCCAAACTAGAAACCTCTCAGACATATTCAAAACACGTCGATTTTTGATTTCAATGTCTGAATTTCACAACAACATTTCATTATACATTGAGGTGAAGACGTTATCGGCAGTTTTTTCAAATTCCAAAAAGGTATACCTACTACTCAGATATCATAATAATAAATCTCCCTGTAATTGCTTCAATTGAATATCAATTGATGATGAATGAAAATTCGAGACAGGAACATTCGAGGACCAATCCAGGGACCAATGATAACTGGTTTCGACACAAAAAAATTCCAAAGTTGTAAAATCTCGAATTTTCATACCCTATATCTGTATCATCACAGCTTGACCCCAAGTATCGTACCTTTCAGAAATCAGCTTGGTTTCATCGATCTGAAAATGTTACAAAATTTAGGGTATTGCATTTGGAGAAATTGTCAATGACGTCATCTCCTCAATGCTCGCGCTAATGTTTATTATTACCCTTGTATAATGATTTTTTTTGTGAAGTGTAGAATATCAAGATTAAAAATCGAAGTTTTTTATTTTGGAAATATAAATTTAATTCCATTCCATATAATATTACCTGTTAGGAAGTACCTATAACGGGTTTTATATAAGCTGATGAATCTTTTTCAGTTAATCTTCAAGTATTTTGATTCATTTGATCGAGGAATTTACTGGCGAGAATCAAAATATATATAACTTATGTGGTTCGAGTTAGGTTGCTTTGTGAAATAATGTGGGAAAAACCCTCGGGAAAACCTCTGTAAATATGAGCCCTACAAAAATATTGAATTGGTGAGTAATTTTATATTCCCAGCACAAGAATTTCCGAAATATCTTCGATTCTTCGTGAGTTTTCATTTCAAAAAATGCTCAGTAAAAATAAAAAATGCCAAGTAATAGTAGAATGGTGTATTGTTCGAGAAAGAATCGCGGTGCCTGGTAGGAGTTTTCAAGTGGTGCACGTATTTCAACTCCATAAGAATCTGGTATATCAGTGAGGAACAGATCGAGATTATATCAGCATAATTTTCAATGAGCTTTTAATGAAGTAAATCACGACATGTATCGAAAAAGAACTAGAGAGTTATAGTGCAAGCCTAGAAATTCTGAGATATTTCGTGTGATCTCAGACAAATACCAAATAAACTCCTCCAGGGATCCAACCTTGGGCCACTGATTTCATTCATTAATGACTAGCGACAATTCCTGAGGTACCCAATTTTTGCTTTACGCTGACGACATGAAACTCTACCGGAAACTTGAGACTGAACGGGACTGTCATGGCCTCCAATCAGATGAAGACTTTATATTCCTTTGGTCTGTGGAAAACAATATGTCTCTCAACAAATCCAAGCATCCTGTACGAGAAAATATAAAATGGTGGATCCAGTAGCATAAGCCGACATGGTCAAAGATTTAGGCACTGATAACAACTACGCACTCATCTTTACTCACTCACATGTAACACGTTATTGTATCTGGAAAAATGTGCTCCGCAAACAACTTCAAAGACTATTAATTTTTTCCAAAATAAGCCATTTTCATGTTCTTATTTGAATAATTATTATATATATCAACAACTTCAAATGGTTCGCACCATTCAATGATAAATGGAATCATCAATTTTAGTCTGAAGTTTAATCTTCTTTGAAGTTGGTGAATTGGAAGGTATTTGTCTTCTTTTATATCACTGTCTAATTCCGCATCATAACCTCTCATGGAATTACTCCTTAACATGACCGAAATCTCGAAACATCTCCATTGCCAAACATCATCAACGTTTCAATCCTTCCAGGCTCAGTCAAACGAACCAGTATCATAAATTTGAATGAACTGCTTCCAAAGTGAATATGGTAAGTATAAACAGTTCTTCAATTGTTACTGTGAAAATTTTTAGAAGCGTAGTAATATTTCTACGACTTGAATGAAGATGGCGGTGAGATCGATTATCAAGAAATATTTTCGTTACTTACGGATTTCTGTGGTTCTCATCTGACAAACGTGAATTGGAACGACATTGAAACAATATATTTTTGGTGAATCTGAAATGATTATTGAAATTTTGACGTGTTCTCAGTATTTTTTATCCTAAAAGAGATGACACGGATGCAGCTTCTGTCTCTATGACGCCATCTTTGTCAACATCAGGAACTATTACTACGGTTCGAAATCGAGTAGGCAAAAGTCTACACTTTTTTTAGTGCTTGTGATAACATGAATAAGCTGATTCAGCATCCTATATCCACGTTGACAGTGGGAAAACTTTAGCAATGAAATAATGACAGTCAGGCTTCCGTTGCTGAGTAAAAAAAATTAGAAGAAGAGATACGATCCAGTTTGAAAAATATACCTTACAAAGTAATTTAACAATCATGCTCTGAACAAGCTTCCATCTCATGGGTTGCTCCCCCAGCTGTGTTCTCTGCTTGATTTGTTTTCTCAAACAGGTCTCTCCATGTAGTGGTCGATGGAGTTTCATCTGATAATCTACTCATATATTATGCTGGTGTTCCGCAGGGATCAATTTTAGCACCAACACTAGTTCTACTTCACATCAACAATTTGTTGGAAGCAACTTCATGTCCTTTACACAGCTTCGCGGATGATAGTACCCTCCATACCGCTTTCTCTTCCAGAGCTCCTATATCGGCCCGTCAAACCAGAAATGAACGAGGAAGAAATGTTAACAAAATAAATATGAACTTAGCAACAATTCTCGAGTGGGGATCTGATAACCTAGTAGAATTCAATGCAAACAAAACACAAGCATGTATTTTCTCTAGAAAAGCCGATTTCACTGTGCCCAACATAATTCAGTCAGGAGTAACCATACCATTGAAGTCATCCATTTCGATGCTTGGCGTTACTATCAGCAATAACCTTGCTTGGGAAAATCACGTGAGGTCCATTGCCAAAAGTGCATCCCAAAAACTTGGATTTCTGTTTCGAGCCAAGAGCTTTTTAACTCCCAGTCAGCTGCTTAAGATCTATAAGGCACAGATTCGACCTGTCCTGGAATACTGTTTCCATATTTGGAGTGCGGCACCTAAACATATCCTGAAACTATTGGATTCTGTCCAAAAAAGACCACTTCGTCTCGTCGGTGATGTCTCGCTTACAAACTCGCTCTCTTCTTTGGAATACCGTAGAAGGGTTGGCGATTTGTCTCTGTTTTATAGATAATATCATGAGCGATGCTCTTCTGAAATATCAATAATCGTTTTTACATTAGCAGTCTCTTCGAGATCAACCCGCCAAGTTCATTTTTCACACCCCTTCTTTTGGTGGCCTGCAGAACGTCCCTCTCCAAAGACTCGTTCATCCAACTAACAACGAGACTTTGGAACTCGTTGCATAGGGAGGTGTTCCCCGAAGCATACGATCTCCAGAAATTCAAGAAGGAAACCAACTCCTATATCTTCTTCCCCTTGGTTCTTACGAACATTACAGAATATACCTTTTTGTGAGAACCAGAACATAAAAAAAATTTTCAATTGGTTGAATACATTCAAGCTTAAGTTTTCCCAACTGGGAGGTAACTGCAAAATGTCGTACCTACCTAATGCTTTGTGAAGACATTTCAAGGACAATAATTATCCTGGAGCTACTGAATAATCATGAACATTTCACCTTTCATCCAGATATTCATTGGGGAGGAAATAAGAAGGCACGCCCCATGAAATGAACATGGGTTGAATGAACAGCGAAGTTATTTTCCACGTGGTGGGATAAACGCCATCTGCACCTTTTAACGCCATTTTCATTATCCTGTAAAGTGTAAATCATGATCCTAATTCCGTATGTACCATACGATGCATGAATTGATTTTCACAGAATGAGCTGAGAACATATTTTGATTTGAATATTTGGGCGCTAGAGCAATGATTGGATTGGATTAGAGTATAGTGAATTATATTCTAGGCATATTATAAAGTGCTAATCCACATATGATATAATAAGCAGCGGTATTAAAAATGAAAAAATGGATTAGCCATAAATTGGACAAAATATTTTTTGAAAGAGAAAAATAGTCTTTCCAATTCAGAATATCAAACATAGTTTGAAATGAATGTCTGGTAGGCTACGAGCAGAAAACAACTACTTTCCTGGTAAATACCACGCAGAGCATTGAATAATATCTGTTCGTAGTCCATGCAACGATTCACACTGTGAATGCAGATCGCAAATGTTTCTTTCTTCCTAAGACGTGACAAGTTCACATCGAGACAGGCACGCCTAACAACCTACAGACCGGTTTCGGGCTTATTGGCCCTCATCAGTGCAGGGTAGTTATCCGAGTAGAGACCGTAAGATCTCCACTCGAAGCGTTGCCTGTTCCAATGCATTTTCGTCGCGTCTATTTGACCGCACAGATCCGCGTTCCAACAGACAATTGGAAGTTGCGACATCATACGGCAGAAGAAAGAAACACTCCAGAAACGAATCTCTCAAGTTTTACAGAACTTGGAAGTAGCTAAGAGCTCGACTAAGCTTATTTGGTGGTATTTACCAGGAAAGTAGTTGTTTTCTGCTCGTAGTCTCCCAGACATTCATTTCAAACTATGTTTGATATTTTGAATTGGATAGACTATTTTTCTCTTTCAAATTTTTTTTGTCCAATTTATGGCTAATCCATTTTTTCATTCATTAAGCTTAGTCGAGCTCTTAGCCACTTCCAAGTTCTGTGAAACTCTTCCGTTTCTGGAGTGTTTCTTTCTTCTGCCGTATGATGTCGCCACTTCCAATTGTCTGTTGGAACGCGGCTCTGTGCGGTAACGCTTCGAGTGGAGATCTTACGGTCTCTACTCGGATAACTACCCTGCACTGATGAGGGCCAATAAGTCCGGAACCGGTCTGTAGGTTGTTAGGCGTGCCTGTCTCGATGTGAATTTGTCACGTCTTAGGAAGAAAGAAACATTTGCGATCTGCATTCACAGTGTGAATCGTTGCATGGACTACGAACAGATATAATTCAATGTTCTGCGTGGTATTTACCAGGAAAGTAGTTGTTTTCTGCTCGTAGTCTAACAGACATTCATTTCAAACTATGTTTGATATTTTGAATTGAATAGACTATTTTTCTCTTTCAAAAAAAAATACAGGTATTAGTTTATGAAAATGAATGCAATAAATTATATAGATTTTTTCAATTGACTATCGGCACTTACATTCGAGAAGTATTTACTTATACTATTGTCAAATCGGAAAAGGGAAAACATACGAACTAGGTTAGATTACGAAAAATATGCGCAATTTCATGGCCATCTCGAATATCACGAGAAATCGAGGATATCCTACATAATTCCTGAAATATCCTGGAAAAACTGAAAATTGTCGATTCTTATAGTCGTCGATCACTTTTCAAATGTTGCTACTAGGATTTTTAAATTTAGTAAAGTTACTAAAGTTTGCATGCTGAATCCAACGGTCATATGCAAAAAATCTAGGCACACTAGATTCGAAGATATCGAAGCCAACTTCGATATTTTCAATGGCAGCCACTTTCGATTCTCACACCATGGGATAGATCATCAAATTACCAATTCATCGACATATCACACTTGTATGTTTAATGAGAGAAGTCGAAATAACAAAAGAAATAGAAAATATAGAGTCGATTCGAGATCTGTCAGGCTTACAATTCCAGATATTTTCACTGAAGTGACAAAAATGATGTGAAACTCAATAACTAAGATGCTAGAAGGCAACTCTACTGCAAAATAAACGTATTTGCCGCTCTCTGTTGGGTTGGCTCATGTATTGAATGGATTGTAGAATTTTTTTTTGAAATCAAGCAGCCTCACTGATTGGTCTGAAATAAACTGTATTTTTCAAGTAGTAGTCTTTTAACTGTGAAAGCTGAACTAATCCTATAAACCCAACCTTATTAGTGCCTTTACGAATCTGAATATATCCTAAAACTGGCAGTTCTAATTTTCTCATGTCATAACATCAAACACTGAGAACTGGACATTGTGACAGCCACTTCCTTCACTTGGCTGGCAAGTGTCGAGTTTCGAAAGCAACGATGATGTACATATCGTAGGTGCATTTCAATCACTTTTTTCTTCGACATTGAATAATATCATAATTACAGTTGAATTATCCATTTCATTATATCCATTAATAAGTTGTAATTCTGACAGCAGCCTGCTTGACTATAATAATAATAATAATAATAATAATATTTATTCACCATAACATCAATTACATATACTTTCGGTTGAATATGAAACATGGGTAAATAAACACAAAGAAGAATTATTATACGATTTGAATAAGTATTATGATATTTATATGTTTCAATCGGAAATATATAGGTAACTATGATAATTTGCTGAATATTGATATGGAATGAAATATGAATAAGTTAATATAAAATGATGTAATATGACCCAGTGAAAATTTAAAACACAAAACATAATTATGCAGAGTTTGTTGAAAGATTATTTCAAAGAATAGAACATAACTTTTTCAATATGGTTTTATACATTTTTGTAGGAATAATGCTGTGTCCGCTGAAACAATGGTATTCGTAACTATTCGTTTTTATGCAATAACTGGCTCCTTTCAACAAGTGGTAGTTGATTTTGTGGGTATCGATAAATCAACAGCCTGCAGGATTGTTCACAACGTTTAGCAGAGCAATTGCTTGGCTGCACACTTTGTTTATCAGAATGGCGATAAAATGAGATCAAACAGTGCCGAATTTCATAATATTGCTCGTTTTCCATCGTGTTTATATAGGTATGTCATCCCATTGAACTATTTTTCAATTTGCACCCGTACTTTAGATTTTTCCGAGTGTGTCCTGGTGTCTGTTAATTTGCATTCCAATATATCTTTGTGTGCTTTTACCACATTTATAAGAAGACTTTCCATCTTGGAACTGAAAATTGCTGCCTGTTTCGTGAACATTATAAATATACTGAAGAACAAAGTGTTACGAGCAGAATAGTCGAAAGAAATTTTGATACTATACTTGAATACAAGAGAATGAATACATCAATAATTATTATATTATTGTGTCCTCGATTGTGTTCCTCCCAACTGTACACGTGACATTTCCCTCGAAATATGTATGCAAAACTTCTACTAACCATATAAAAAAATGTTCACTGGAGCTTTACTAAACTCGACCTGAACATAATTTGTACAACAAACCAAAAGCTTAAGCTTTGGTTCAGATGATGAACTTCAGTTTTCAGTTCAGTTAAGCTACAGCTGAACTCCCGTTCGTACAACCGGCCTAAAAAATAATATATGTCATGGAGCAGGATAACTGGTACACCGGTATACATATAGAACCAAATGAAAATCTCCTCAGATGCTCGCATGTTCACTGTACCTTGACGAATGTTCAACGTCTCGTTGACTTCAGATGCAAAATTAAATATTTATTTCATCAATTTTCGAGTATTCACAAATAGCATGCGGCTTCTTATTCCAATTAACTCTGTATGAAGTAATTAACCTATAAAATAGTACTGGCAAAGCAGGGCTCCCACCTCTGGCGCGTATGCGCGCTTTCCAGCTTTTCCAGCTTTTCCGGCGACCGGCGGAAGCTTTCCTCGCCAGTTGCACGCGCGCGGCTACCCGATCGAAGAGCGTCGCGACGCCTGGATCGGTGCCATCCGACGACGTCGCGTGGTGTTCCCATCAATGCGCTACAGGTGTTTTTGCTATGGAATCGTCACGGTGAAAATCAATTTATGATGTTATCGCGTGTTCGGAGTCATCTGAAATTTGCATCGATCTGATTCCGGTGAGTTTTGTGAGATTTTTTTTCTCCAAACTTTGGGGTATTGTATATCGCAGGGCAGTTACTTTGATTTACTAATTAAATTATTTGGAACGATAATATAAATTGATATTTTTATTTCATATGGTTTTTCATCAAACGTTGTCTGTTGTTAACACTTTCAATTCCAAATACCATATAACTAAATACGATACAATTCAATCCGTACTGCTTTTCTGAATTTATGACTATATTTATGAGTTGGTCATTTAGTTCTTCCCTCAGAGCAAAAATTCCGTTTTTCATGGTAAACCCGAAATTTTGGTGATATCGTCCACCAATGGAACAGAATTGAAATCACTGATTCATTCATTTTTTTCAAACAGATCTCAAATTTAGAATCCTGATGGCAAATGCCAAATATTGTGATACCTACAGACCCTTGTTCAAAGCACTGAAAATCATGACCCTCCCATCTTTATTTATTCTGAGTACTTTAACTGAAGTCTATAAGAATTTGCCAAACCTAATTATCCAATCTGATATCCATGAACATGATACAAGAGGATCACATAAAATCAGATTACCTAGATATAGACTCACAAAGTCCATGAATAACTCTTATAATTACTATCTCTACAACATTCTACCTGAATCATTGAAGATTTTAACCATGTACTGCTTCAAAAACGATATAAAATCATTCTATTGGACAATTATTCTTTGTACTCCGTAGAGGAATATCTGAAGAGTGTGAAAGAAGGTGGTTCGACTTCTCACTCTTAGCAAATCCAATAATTTTCAATGTGTTGACTGCTTCAAATTGTTTTATTTATACCAACTCTCAATTTTAATTACTCTGTGCATTGCTATTTGTATTCTATATTCGAACTATATATACAATTTCTTTTTTGTGACGTGCTATGAATATACAGCTGTGTATAATGTAGTCAAATAAAGATATTCTTCTCTATTCCATTCTGTTCAAAGGTATCATTTTGTGATGACTATGAAACTACGTGAATGAAATTCACTTATTGATATTATAAAGAAAGGTATATGTAACAAAAAAGAACCAAATAATGATTATGTTCATGAATTTGGGTTGTATTTATTCGTTTTTCTTGTAAGTTGGCATTTATCACAGATCGAGAATTATGTGTTCGAAAGGCAAATCCGAAATTTTAATATTATCATTAAGCCATATTGATCTCAGTTGAAACTACTGATCTATTTCTTCATTCATCCACAATCACCTATTCATTTATTCATATCAACATCAACATTTTTACCAATAGACATTTCCTCCTTTTATTGTCATGTTTCACTTCTTTTCCAATTTAGAAAGATTGTAGCTGATGGTTATTGGTTTCAGAACGCATAATTCCTGTCGAAGTTTTTGATGAATGTCTAGAATCACGGAGGATTTATGCAGAGGTTTTAAGTCGTAAGTTTCAAGTCTCAAGTTTTAAGTAATAAGTCATAAGAAGTTCATCCATTGGTATTCAATATAAAAAATTTATACAGAAGTCATAAGTTTTAAGTCTTAAGAAAAGTTGGCCAACATTTATCTCTTACGACTTACGACTTAAAACTCGATCGATTTGCGCATGCGTCTGATTTTGCAAATATCAAATAGCAGAAGTTAAATGCATGTTGAACAAATAAAAATAAATAAGAATAGGATATATATTGAAGATTTGAAGAATCGAAGGAAATGAGGAAACTAAGCACGCTAAACAACAGGATTGACATTATTGACAGTCCTTAAAACTTCTTGCATAAATGTTCCATTTTTCCTTACGACTTAAAACTTACTACTTAAAACTTGAGACTTAAAACTAACGACTTAAAAACCCTGCATAAATCCACCGTTAAAACCTCTGCATAAATCCAACGTCAATGGATGTCTCCTCTTGAAGAGGTGACAGCCGGTGTCAGATCAAAATGTTGAAACATTTTATGATGAAACATGTTCCTGATTCTGAATTGAAATAAAATGCTGGATAAGAAGTAAACGCTCAAGCTCTAGCCTTTAAACATTCTTGGGCAAATGAAATGATACCTTAAATCTTTTACAAAATATTCTATCCAAAAATACTTCATATGGATAACTATGACTGAATAATTTTTTTATAAATAGGTAGATAAGATTACGGAAAGAGGTAAAATATACAAAAATACTTGTTTTTAGCCGTATACTGACACTTCCATTTCTGAGAGCTTGTTATTTGAGTTAGTTCAGTTCAGATCAATGGCAGTGTTTATATCATGAGCAAAACGAAGCATAATCGCAAGAGAGGTACTTGCAGAGCATTGGTATATTGAACATAACTAATGAACGAATTGTTCTAGATAGACCATCACCGAAGTTCATCATCGATAATAAATGTAATTACTTAATTTTCTTCATAACTTTGAATTGAAATATACGTGAGCCGACTTTCCACCTATTATCTAAAGAAAATATTTTGAACTCGTTTCTCAGATTGAACTTTCTAATCAAGATAAACATGGTGAAAAGATCCACTTCATCCTGGTACAAAGAAAAGTCTATGAAAACAAAACAATATTCGACGTAAAATACGCTCATACTATGATAATTTATTCATCACACGAGACTCTGATGGAAAGGTTTGAACAATCTCAATAACATGAAGGGCAAGGTCATTTTCCAAACATATGAAAAATAGCTGTAGCTCAAGTGCAGTATCCCATCTAGAAAATTTCACTGATTCACGGCCAATAAGTATATATACTCTCAGCAAAAATGTTGAAAAAACTTGATCATCAAGAAGCTACAAAATATAAACGAATTACAATAATATAATTTTCGATATCAGTGAGGTCCAGAACTGGATATAATATTTCTGATGCTCCTATTCAGGGGCAGAGGACGTAACTCGTAATAAATTTAGATGACTTTTTCTTCCATCTCAAGGTCAACCAGAAAATATTCCACATGTAGTGAAGCACAATCAAATGATTATGGGACCACTCCTCTCTTTGATGTACCGTAGTGATGTTTTGATCCCCATGAAATACTTGATAAATAACCAGCTCAAATATCAAAAATAAAAAATAATGAAATATAAAGAGAAATCTTTGTTGATGATTCCTTTCCATCTAATATTATGATTTGTGATAAAACATGTGTACTGCTGTTCCTCAAAGAGTCTGTGCAGAATTCCTTCTTTATGTATACAATGCGAACACCTACTCATGATAGATTTTTGAAAAATATGATAGTCTATCCGATTAAAATATCAAACGTAGTTTGAAATGAATGTCTGGTAGACTACAACCAGTGATCACCTGATCTTTTTGAGTGTGCCACTAGAAAGCGGTAGTAGCTCGGGTAGTAGAGTTTGATCATTATATTGTAAACAAACGAAAAACGATAAGATTTTCACGACAAATATATTTATATATATTTTTTCACAACATGTTTCGCTAACACTGTAGCTTCATCAGAAGAAAATTTTAGTAAAGAACTGAACATCATAAAACAAATTGCAGTTGATAATGGGTATAAGGTCAACATCATAGAAAATATTCTCAAAAAGAAACTCTATTCAAGAGCTATCTACCAAGTTTTTCCTTTTAACAAAGACACCGATCGAAATTACAAAATATTGACCATGTTGGACAAGCAACCGAAAAAGTAGCTTCATTTTTGCATAAACAGAACACTAAGATTGCTTATAGAACTAATAATACTTTGGGAAAGTTATAAATGAATAATAAAGACATAGTTCTTAAATATGAAAAATCAGGAGTATATATATAGATTGAATTGTGAAACTTGCCCGAAGGTATACATTGGTCTGACTGGGAATACTTTCAAAAATCGCATACATGAACACCACATGAGTTATGTAAATAGGAAAACAAATCCAACATATTCCAACCACCTGTCAGAAGAAAACACGAGTTTGATGAAGAATTCAAAATATTACATGTTGAAAACAAAGGAGTGAAACTCAACTATTTAGAAACACTCGAAATTAATGTCTTAAGAATTCAAATATTTTGCTTAATGACCAATTAGATTTGAATAATCCTCCTATGTTGAATTTGTTTTCCTAAAAATAGCTTAACTGCATATTCATTTTATTTTTGTTATTTACCGCCATATAAAGGATAAACATTATTCAACCCCTAAAGGTACAAATATTGTTATAACTGTGTAATTAGGTATAAATATGGTTGTTATCGTAGTAGTTAGTTCAGTGTACTTATACCTGATGAAGCTACAGTGTTAGCGAATCATGTGGTGAGAAAATATATATAAATATATTTATCGTGAAAATCTTATCGTTTTACAATAACTATGGATTTTCATCAAGTAACGGCCAAGTCAATTGAAAATTCGATCATTATAGTTATCCAAGTGTAAGAGGTGTAAACCTCAAAATCGCAGGAAAAAACGCACTTGTCCCATTTATATAAGGGATCGATGCATGGCATGAATCAGAATTGTCCTCGTGGGTGACGGATACACAGCCGGATGAGACACGCAAAGAGGGTGAGGATGACAACATTAGAGGGAAACGAAGCGAGCTCCCACAGCAACCTTCAATTACATTGTTATTTTATTGTTTCCGTGTTACGCGTATTCCGCTATATATTCCACTTGTTTGATGCAAATTCAAGCCCAGTTTAATTGCGATGCCCATTCATATGCCTCAATGGGTCCAAAATTCATGTTCTACCATTTCATTGAATGAATAGATTCGAATTATTGTGGCATAGTTCATGTACACTTATAGCAGGTTTGATAATATTCAGTAGAAATACCACAAGTAATTTAATTTGCGCGATATATCTGTTGACTTATTCCATACGAAACTAAGTTGCTTGACATTACCACGAATCCGCAGGACTATTTCAAGAAGAAAGTTGATAGTAAAAATCTGACATTTGGTAGAATCAGCGTGATTATTGATATTTGACGTTAACTGTCACATACAAAAATCTGAAAATACCGAACTTGACAGGCCAATCAGAGTCGAGTTTGTGTTATCGATAATCCGAACTCAATTAGAGTTCCTATCATTGGTTCGTATGGCAAGTATGAGTGCATTCGCATCTTTGAAACTTATTTATAGTGTTCGCCATTTTTTAATTGTCAAAATGAAACGATTTGTGATTTCATCTATAGACAAGGATAAGATTCAGAATGTGCATAACAGCTGCTGTAGACTAATTTATAGTATCAGAAAATATGATCATATTTCTCACAAACTCCAATAATGTAACTGGCTCAAGTTAGAAAACAGGAGGCAGCTCCTTTTAAGCTTCTCAATGATCCCAACCCACCAGCTCTCGCAAGAAAATTCAATCCTAGATCGAGAATACATTCAAAGAATGTTAGGAATAGGTCCAGCCTGACCATGCCTCAACACAAAACTGCAATGTTCCAAGAGTCGTTCTTATTCAATACTATTCAAATGTACAATCAATTGCCTGATGAATTCAAAAAATATAATATCAATGAATTCAAAAATAAATTACTTGAATCACAAATGAACTCGACTTGATTTATATCTAAACTTCTCTTTGTAGAAGTCATTATATTATGTACAATTTTCCATTTCATTCATAAACTGCTCGATATACTTCATGTACTCATTCTATATAATATGCTATTTATTAGGTGTGTAATACATCTGTCGCAATACAGGTATTTTTTTATTTCCTTTTCGGGCAATCGCCCTCTGGTGGTTGAGTAGAATAGCTTTAAGCTAGACTTCGCCATCAGTTTCTTAAAACAGAAAATGCAAGTGGATAAAAATTTCGGTTAAATCATACGTTATCGCAATACGCGTTGCATCATTGTAAATTTCAAAAACAGAATTAAACAGCAGATAATTGTCCAATAACTATCTCGAGCTTTGAAAATATTTATTATTCTCCTTATTTTTCAAGTAGTTTGTTGAAAACAGTTCAATTGAATCGAGAATTTTATTCATATAATTGTCTAACCAAATACAACGCGAGCTCATGGTTTGCAGGATATTTTTTACGGTGCGGTATTCTCATACTCACTTTTATATCGGTAATTTAATTCGATCTGTTGTGACGAAATCGCTCGAGCTACGCTCTCATGATTTTATCAGAACTGCTCTCGTTAAGTTGCCAAAAAAACAAAAAAAGTTAGCATTCAAATATAAACAAAAATTATCCGGCTGAATCTGAGCTCTTGTGCACTGTTGGAAATTAGTTGTTACTTTCAACAACTTCTCATATCGTTAAAAAATTGTAGTCAAATTCAACAACAATTGTGTCTCAATTTCACTTCCACAATTTTCGATGTAGTTGTTAAATCAGTCAGTTATCGAATTCACTACTGATAATGTCAATACAACAGCAACAAGTTTGCATCAAATGAACAGATGAAATTCCTGTCCAAACAACTTGATATAATCTGTAACACAACAACAAATAATTGTAACTAGAACTTCAATAATGGTTATTGAAACATATACAGTAGAACATCATCTAGTTGCTAATACATTAATATTAAATAGCGGTTTTGTCGCACTCTGTTGACAAATTAACAACACCTAGTTTTATAATTTGCAACAGTTTGTGCTCGGTTAGAAAGATTTTTTAGTTCCGATCTCTTCGGATATATTCGCTACTTTTCGTTTGTCTTCTCACGAATACTGATTCCTTACAAGTCCCAACCCAAGTTTACTCAGTTATCTGCAGTCTGTTGCCGTTGTAGAGCATTAGAACGAATACATCAGGTTTTCCTCTCGTGTAGTCAAGATATAAAAAAGGTATGTACCTACATGGAGTAGATTGATGTGGACTCGTACATAAATTTTATTTACTCATGCCAATATTAATATTATTTTTGTTTTGTTTCAGTTGAGAATATTTTTCCTGATCTAGAGCAACAAATAACAATGTTTCGCTGCAAAAAAGTGAATATAATCATATCAGTTTTATATTCACATTTTGAAATTATTATTATGGAAGTTTCACTACATATTTCATATATTTTTTACTATACTCATGAAGATAACTGCAACATCTAGGTTAAAACTGTTGAAGGTGTGATGTGATTATTTGTACAAGTCTTCATTTCAGGTATTTGTTCGATGGATCGATTTTCACTTTCTTCGGATTTTTTCAAGCTACTACTGGGTATCAAAAAAGATAACAAAAACTGAGTTAAGCTGAAGAGAAATTAATGTACTGGTAAGATTCGTTCTGAATTATATTTTGAATGATAATGTACTATTCAGTTAATAAATCCAAGTGATTTCAAGAGTTAATTGGATTGAAAAATTCATGACCAAATGAATCCAAAATGAATTATTTATTTAATTTTTGTTTCAGCAATTGAACGAGAGATACTCAACACTCCAGGAGGATAGGAATAAGTTGTCTCGGATGACAAACACAGACAGAGGTTGACCAGCATTGTAGTGAATCACGTGCCGCGATGTTCTTTCGGTTTACTGACAGCTTTTGATGTGTTTTTGTGCCAATAGTGGATTTTATTCGTATTGTTGCTATGCAGAAAATGAAATGTCTGTCATGATATATGGTTATTTCAGTATTTTGAACGTTGAATTCTAGCAGTAGAATATTGTTGAAAATACACTGAGTTGTAGTACAATCGACAACTTTTTGTAGCTAGAACTACATTATGACGTAGGACTCATAACAACAAATTAAAGTGAAAATGACAATTTGTAATTGCTCAATTAACTTCAGAGAATACTGCGAACAGCTATAAGGTGAAGTAGAATTATTAACTTACTGTAGTTAATTCACCAATAAGACGTAGTAGCCATACAAAGAGGCGGTTGTTGAGACGAGCAATAACCATTATGGTGAAAATTAACTTCAAATACTCTTGATATTTCAACTATAAAATGTTGTAGACCTACTGGGACTATATTTTTTTGCTGATTTAGCAACTAATTTCCAACAGTGTGGTATCACCCCCGATGATCCTAACTTGACTATAGCTCCTGATTGGTTCATTTGGCAAGTGCGTGAAATAATCACTATGATAGCCTTTCGTGATGACTTTTCCTCACTGTGAATTCCAGAAACAATAACTACCACACCAGATGGCGTAGAATGTCTTCCAAAGAACATTCAATAAATGTTCAGATAATAGGTACCTACTGATAGCGAACCATCAATCAATTTCCATATGATACTGCAAAATCATTTCCTCTAGTCCAATCATGACAGGTGATTTTCGAATAATGCCAACATTTTCTATTTTCATCATTCATGACAATCACGAATCCACAAAAGTTCAGCATCGAATTCTTGGGAATGAGACCCCAAATTATGGGACTTAATATCTTGTGCCTCGTGGCTGCTCAGGTTTATTCAGAGGGTGAGTTCGTTTCTGGAAGTTGCTTGAGGGGGAAGTTTAATTGAAAAAAAATACATTCAATTCCGGCAATCACAGAAGCTGAGGGCCTATCATCATAGTGAAAGTGGAGTTACAATTCTCGATCAAGAAAGAGGAATGTTCCCAAAAGGGAAGCTGAAGATTGGAAGAGTGTAAATTGTGAGAGTGGTTGGAATTGAAGAATTCTATACACAAATGTACCATGAACATATTACAAGGAAAATTAATTTCTCAGAGACTAGTTCATTAGTAGGGTTATCTTGGTTTGGCTACCCCTCTCATTAGCTTCTTCCTGCACAGTCATTATCACCACTACTGAAGAACAATCTTGTTACGGAATTTATTAACCGTATAACAGGCTTGAAATTCATGATTGCTTTCCATTATATTTAAGACAAATTTAAGCATTCGATTCATGTAAAAAAAATCACTCTGAAGTAATTATTCTTCAGTTGGATCTCCTTATTCGATACTCGAATACGCTTCTTTACTGCATTGATGATGATTGATGACTATACCCATTTTATAGAATTTTTTTCTGAATGAATATTAGGAAGTGTGAAAAATCTTCAACGAAACGGGTGTACATTGATGATGTTGCTTATGAATCAAGTTACTTTATTCAAAAAACAACCAAACGGACCAAAACTTTGTTCTTGTGAAAAATATTAGACTAAATTATGGTGCCAATAAAAATGAACTGAGATTATGGACGATGCATTTATATTTCATCAATCAAAGAGATTATTTTCAAACCATCATTCGGCGTATGAAAAATTGTCAGGTTAACAAGTGATAATACTATTGAAACAGTTATTTGAATCCTTTGATTTGGCGAGTGAGTGATTTCTTTAATTCACCGCAAATTGTCAGAAACTGTTGTTATATTTCTATGATAACATTAAATGGAACTTTTCAATGAACACATAATGATATACTTGAATTTTCAATTCACAGGAGAAATAAAATATTCCTTACAAAATTCAAGATGAATGAAGGAATCTAAATTCCATTGAATAAAGTCATATAAAATGGCAGATAATCCGAGTGAACTCTTCTTCAAGATATATAGATAAGTTAAATATTTCGCACAAAAGTAAAATTCTTCAATAATCACTTTGTAGATACAACTATTTTGAATTATTGTTCATGTGTCTGAAAACCAACCCTCAAAAACGTAAATAAAAAAATTCTCTCTGAGAGTGCAAAAAATGTCAATGAATCAGGAACTATCCGAGAGCCATAAGTTAGAATGAATTGCAGAAGTTTCAATCGTTCATTATTCTCTTAAGCTTCCGAATTCACTTGGAGATTATAACTCGGAAATTATGACCGCTATATAATATCATCGCAATCTGGTTGTTTTATTCAGTATGCTTTATAGATATTGAATCCAGAAAGTTTCGAAATGGTTCTATAAATTAACTGTTTTATTATTCTGGGCAATGTTATGATTAAACCAAAATTGAACATGCTTGCTCGAACTCTTCTTATTGGATATGGTACAATGATATTTAGCTCACAAGATTAATAGCTTTTGTTTCTCCTGAATAGACGATAGAAACTTGGAGATGGATGATATGAAAAGGACAGTTGTATCCATCCCGTAATGTCTCTGCTCCTAATGAAACAGGATTTTTCTTCAGTTAAATAGAATTGATAGCAACAAGAGGTTATTGCAAAAAATTATAACCTAAGTCAAGCTGCGAAATGTGCAGAGGCTTGGGTGGAATTTACGAACAATTATTCATGTGCCCTATTTCAGCTTTCGAGGTATGCTGGACCATCCACCATTTCTCCTATGTGTAATGATTTGAGCAGGAGTGCATCAGTATGGTACACTGATCCAAGATGGATGATAGGGTTATAGTGGGTGTTATAGTGCACTTGGGCTCTCGAAACCCCATGATGGTAAAACCCCAACCATATTACAAGCAGAAGTACAGCTATCCGAAATAGAAAATGTTTTCATTATAGAGAGAAATGTAGCATAGGCAGTACCTTTGGAACTTTTCAGAATTCTTCAAATCACCTCAACTTCCGAACAGACAACAAAAGGGGCACCCGAAGGGTAAAAAATTAGGTTCAGATAGCCAAGCAACACTGAAAGCTCTGAAGTCATAAGCTCGTGAGTATAAAAGCTGACTTATGGTACTATGAACTATGAGCAACTGGCAGCAAACAACCAGGTCACTTTGATGTAGGTTTCAGGTCATAAAGGAGATAAAGGTAACGAGGCAGCCAAAGAGAGGTAAACAAAATACTTTTCTCGCCCAGAATCCTTAAAAGAAGAGGTTCGACGCTGGAAAACAGTTGAGATTAAATTCCACTGGAATAAAGTACCAGGACAAATACAAGCGAGAAGGCTAGTGAGCCTTTCGCCAAGGAAAGCTGAACAGCTTCTCGAGTTGGACAAAAAAAACTTGAAACTGGTAACGGGATTGCTCATCACTGGACAATGTCCTCTGAAGTAACCTCGAAAAGATGCCATCACGACCACCCTCACAATCTGAGGTAATTCCGAGAGGCTGATCAAGCGATGCAATTTCACCAAAAAATTTTTTTGTCTCTGGTCAATATAGCGCTGATATTCTTCCTTCAGTTTCCTTCGAAGTTTCGACTTATCGTAAACATGAACTTTTTTTAAGTTCTGGTTCTCACAAAAAAGGATATCCTGTAATGTTCAGAGAACATCGTTAGAACCAAGGGAAAGAAGGGAGGAGTTGGTGTTCTTCTTAAATTTCTGGGGATGGTATGCCTCGAGGAACACCTTCCTAGGCAATGAGTTCCAAAATCTCGATATTCGTTGGATGAACGAGTCTTTGAAAGGAACGTTCTGCAGATCTCTGAAGTGACCACGAAGAGGTGTGAAGACTGAACTTGACGGGTCAATCTCGAAGAGACTGCTCATGAAAGAACGATTGTTGATATTTCAGAAGAGCATCGCCCATGAAAATATCTATATAAAATCGCCAATCTATGAATCATACTATGATAAGCTGCAACTTTATGTTGATAAGGATGATTTGAGTTAGAATGGATAGTGATATCAGTGAACCTTCCCACACTGATATCACTATCCATTCTAACTCAAATCGTCCTTATCAACATAAAGTTGCAGCTTATCATAGTATGATTCATAGATTGGTTAATGTTCCACTTTCAGAAGAAAATTTCAATAAAGAACTGAACATCATAAAACAAATTGCAGTTAATAATGGATATAAAGTTAACATCATAGAAAATATTCTCAAAAAAAAACTCCATTCAAGAGCTATTAATCAGGTTTTTCCTTTTAACAAAAACACCGACCGAAATTACAAAACATTGACCTATTTTGTACAAGCAACTGAAAAAGTAGCTTCATATTTGCATAAACAATAGAACAAATAATACTTTGGGAAAGTTTATCAAAAATAATAAAGACATAGTTCCTAAATATGAAAAATCAGGAGTATATAGACTGAATTGTGGAACTTGCCCGAAGGTATACATTGGTCAGACTGGGAGAACTTTCAGAAATTGCGTCCATGAGCACCACATGAGTTATGTAAATAGGAAAACAAATTCAACATATTCCAACCACCTCTTATAAGAAAATCACGATTTTGATGAAGAATTCAAAATATTACATGTTGAAAACAAAGGAGTGAAACTTAACTATTTGGAAACACTCGAAATTAATAGACTCAAGAATTCAAATCTTTTGCTTAATGACCAATTAGATTTGAATAATTCTCCTTTGTTGAATTTGTTTTCCTAAAAATAGCTTAATAAGATATTCATTTCATTTTTGTTATTTACCGCAATAAAGAGGATAAACATTCTTTAATCCCTACAGATACAAATATTGTTATAACTGTGTAATTAGGTATAAATATGGTTGTTATCGTAGTAGTTAGTTTAGTGTACTTATACCTGATGAAGCTACAGTGTTAGCGAAACATGTTGTGAAAAATATATATAAATGTATTTATCGTGAAAATCTTATCGTTTTTCGTTTGTTTACAATAACTATGGATTTTCATCAAGTAACGGCCAAGTCAATTGAAAATATCTCTGAATGGTATAGATTTATCGAGAAGTGCTTTCGCCGAGGCTTTCGCATATGCCCCTTCATCAAAGTTCTTTGAATTGTTTCAAATACACCATCGAGTATTGAAGAAATGCATTCAGGAGTATTGCTGATTCAATATTACGAACGCCCATTATTAGATCGACCCTGAAACTGCGAGATAAATCGTTACTCACTACGAAACATACGAGTCTTTCCGCCACATTTCCATGATTATATTTTGAGCTTTTTAGTCTTCGTCGCTCTCCCAATACGATGAAATGTTCTTTCATCAGAATTTCGTTGGTTGAATATATCTGCTGCAGCATCTTTGATGTCAGTCTGAGTTTCGTAGGTATACGTATTCTTTTTTCAGTAGATGGTAAAAATAATTGTTCTCTTAGGAATTGTATCTCATTTCAGTGTTTAATGAATCTGATATATTTACATTCACTTTTTGATCAGATGTGTGGCAAACTGTTAGTAAAGCAATTTCCATATTCCTATATTATTTGAATCGATTCAAGTCCATATCTAATACTGTCATATTGCAAGAACTCACACATGATGCCATTAATCATATTCACCAACTTAAGCACCAATTTCTATTTATATCTGAAGATCCAGTGTAATCATTTTTTTTATGGCAAGGATTTTGCTATCCATCATACCTACCATGAACAAAAATTAATTTTGATGTGAGAAATCGATTTGTTTCACTTACCTACCTACCTACCTAATGGTCGATGTATAACAAGGAGTTTCTAAATTCATATAACAATTTTGATTTCTTTGAAATCATAATGAACTTCAGAAAATCTGCCTGAGGTGTTTATTCTCCCATGGTCCACATCCACTGAAAACAAGCAGTGTTTTCAAACATACTTTTCAAATTCGTGTACAATTCGATTGTAGTTTTCAATGGTTAGTGAGTAGATAAGTGAGAATATTCTCAACCGAATTCACCACATACGTATGTTTATTACCTATTGCAAATATCAACATGTTGGAATTAGATATAAACATAAATCATGGATGTTACTAGAAAACCAACCCAACTCAACCAAATTCCTGATTTCGGATACTTCCGGAAAACAGATTTTACTCTCCTATGCCTTGATGCTGCTTAACCACTACAATCTTCAACTGAATCAGAAAATCTCGCCAATGGTCCAGTACCACATAAATGAGCCAGAAGAAAGGTTCTTTTCGTATTACGCATGGCCAGAAATCCCAATTTCAGATATCTGGAATAAGGACATCATCCAATCAGGAGATCATTTTTCAAAGAGTAGAAAAGAGTATGAATTTGATCATTATTTTTCAATCTACACCTTTTCCAGTTGTATTTCAGAAAGCGTCAATTGAATTTCAGAATAATCACTTGTATTTCAGAAAGTATCAATGGTATTTCAGAATAGTGAGTTGAATTTCAGAAAGCGTCAAATGTATTTCAGAATAGCGAGTTCGATTTCAGAAAGCATCAATTGTATTTCAGAATTGCGAGTTTAATTTCAGAAAGCGTCAATTGTATTTCAGAAAAGTCAACTGAATTTCAGAATTCATTATTTGAATTTCGGAATATATCATTTGTATACAAATGACGAATTTTGAAATTCAATTGACTATTCTGAAATACATTTGACGCTTTCTGATATTGAACTGACTATTCTGAAATACAATTGATGATTTATGAAATTAAACTCACTATTCTGAAATACATTTGACGTTTCCTGAAATTCAACTCACTATTCTGAAATACAATTGATACTTTCTGAAATACAAGTGACTATTCTGAAATTAAATTGACGCTTTCTGAAATAAACTTGATGGTTTCTGAAATAAAACTGGAAAAGGTGTAGAATTCCACTCACAATAAATGTTATTTTCATTATATTATGTTTAATAACATATTGTACTGTGTTATGGAGCTAAAAATAAATAGATTACTCGATTTCCAATAAGGAATTTCGGGAATTTTCAAAAGGTATATATCCAAAAATAGTCGACCTTCCTCTATACCTGCCAATCGGATTAGAAATAGGTGAAATTCAACTTGCGGAATGTTAATACGTTGTCAGTTATAGTTACAAGAGGAGTTGATTGAAAGTTTATATATACCCAAGCAGCAATTTAACGTTGCGGCGACGTGTTTGAAAAAGTTGCGCAACCAAACATGAGTTGAGTGGTCGACCTAATAACACGTTATCACAACCCTGTTTTGCTCCAATTTAGCCAATCATTTTTGGGTTTCTGAAACGTTTCAGTTACAACTGTATAGGTAGCAGTTGGTCGTTTCTTGAACGTTGCTGAAATAATTACACACTTGCGCCCTCTTGCAGCGATGACAGTTCTCTTCTCACGGTGTTTAGAAAATAGTAAATATATCAACCAAACTTTTACTGATGACCAGAATGGACAGTTGGAAGAAACTTTCTGACCACTACCAATGTTCTACCCTTATGCTCATTATATGTACTCTATTTATATTGCAGGAAAATAACGATTTCCAAACTAGCAACGCATTTCAGTTTACTGTCAATTGTACTATTGCTTCTCGCCAAAAGAACACGTGCGCACTGAGAAAACTCGGCCAAGTAAATCGTTTACTAGAAAAAAATTCGATTATGACGGGTACATTTTCACCTACTGTAGGAATATGAGATACCAACCGTAGGAAAAAACGTTTTTCTGAAAGTTTGTTTCTGCAGTAATCGATCAGGACACTTATTGATAGTCATCAGTATAGTTATAAGTATTCAATAAACTCGTGGTAGCTATACAAATACCTACTATCATTGAATTATGTTCCTGAAACAAAATCACTTGCTCTAAGCGAGCTCATCGATAACAACAATCGATCAAGTCGAGTATGGTAGTCTACAACTCACCAATGGCTATTAACTTTTTTTTTGTTCGGGCATATTCGGCGTTATTCGGGTGCCGAATCAGTCGATGGCACAAATCGATCGCGGCAGTCGCGGCCGTAGCGTCATTGAGTATCATCGAGTTGAGGGGTTCTGACGTGTGAGATAGCGGCTCATGGACCATGGTTGCACCAATTATGATTAATTCTCGTTGTTAATGGTTGATGAAGTTTTGAAAGTATATATACCTACCTCATTGTTTCCACAGATAATCATTCAATTGGACGCAGTTCAGCAGGAAGAGATCGATCGACAATCCCAATATAGATTCAAATTACTTTTCGAATTCTTCAGTAAAGGTATGCCCTCCATGCCTTACATATTATTTCGAATGAGATATTTGTTGGTAAATTTCTATACATTTTGAAGTAAGTTCAAGAAATAACATATTTATCTAATCACTACATTGGAATTACTGGTTGGTTTCTTTATGCGAACATTCCTCAAAAGAAATAAAATTGAAATCGATCATGGATGACGAGTAAATGAATCGCTAGTATTGAGTGAATAACCTACTTGGGGCTATTAATCAGTTTAATTATGGCAATTTACGTGTATTGTACTGATGGAAAAACAGTTCACTTGCTATAAGTGAGTTCGATGATACTCAGCAAGTGATGTGTTCAATAATGAGTATCGATCTATCATATAATGAAACAGAACGATAGTGGTAAGTGTTCATTTTCAAGAACACAAATGTTCTTGGGGTTATCAACTTGTTTCCTTGTCCCATATAGTATTCAAGTTTTCACTAGCCTTTATTAAATATTCACTTATGGTTAGTGACTTTTTTTCTTCGTGCGCCTTCAATCCGTTGCGAATTTCTTGAAACACGGATATGAAAAAACAAAATAAATAATTTGTATCGAAACGCGAACTATAAGAGATATATAATGATATAATAATTGTTTCTAGCAAACTGTTATTTTTTGTTCAATTTTGTTTATGTTTGTTTATGTCCCAAATTTCAATGGCCGACCATGTTTCCAAAGATAATTACGCTTCAAACATGGCGTATTATTATAATAGGAATCAACGCGACTCTAGATATCAGATAACTAAGAAATATACTAGCTTTCAACCTGGGTCATCCAGACAACTAAATATAACCAAAGCGCGGCTGAAGTTGGTTATCCGACCAAAACCTGAACGAAGTCCAACTAACGAATACACCTCGCTCCAAATTTTTAAACGCACCTCTTTGTGTCATACAAGGTGGATATAGGATGGTGAAACAGCTCTTCAATTGTTTCTGCGAAAAACTTGTAGACCGTTTGAGAAGGTACTAATATTTCCACGACTTGAATGAAGATGGCGGTGAGATCGATTATCGAAGAAGATTTCCGTTGCTTACGTATTTCTGTGGTTCGCATCTGACAGACATGAGTTGAAATGACATCAAAACACAATATTTTCAGTGAATCTGGAATAATTATCGATATTTTGACTCTTCTCGGTCATTTTTCATCTAGAATGGATGGAACTGATAAAAAGATGACAGATGCACAGTTTCTGTTTTACCGACACAAGGTATGTCGCCATCTCTGATAACTTCAGAAAATATTACTACGGTATGAAATCAAGTAGGCAAAGGTCTACAGTTTATTCTAGTGCTTGTTAATAGGAAGCTGTTTCACCATCCTATATCCACCTTGGTGTCATACAACTGTCAGCAGTGTTCTTTGAAAAGTAGCTTTCCTTTTAATCT
Source organism: Chrysomela aeneicollis (assembly GCA_029955515.1). Lineage (NCBI taxonomy): Eukaryota > Metazoa > Arthropoda > Insecta > Coleoptera > Chrysomelidae > Chrysomela > Chrysomela aeneicollis. Next base: position 9,028,282 of record JARUHQ010000017.1, read on the forward strand.
GTCTCCAGGTTAGCATTTGTTCCAAAAGAAACTCAAGTTCTCCAAACTGCCAGTATTTATGTGGCTTTGTGACTGAGAGTTTTTAAGTGACACTTCATTTTTAGCCATTAGGAACTCATATTAGGAGGCAGTGTATTCGAATGCTTTTTTTATTTTCCATTCGAAACTGTTTTCGAAAAACCTTCATCTCTGTAAAAATATATTTTATAAGAATTTGTAATTTGTAAGAAAATAAAATCCATTTTTGATTACTATTAGTATTTTATCATTATTACATTAACACAATTTTGAGGTTAGGTTGGATCATGTTTTTCTTCTCTTACTTCGACGTTTGATTTTTCTTTGAAGCAATTTAGCCAAGAGTATCCTTGTTGTCAGTGAATATTCGAAAAAAAGTTAACTGCAAAGATATGATTCCACGAAAACGTTTCCAATTCTTGGAAAAAATTGCCCACTGCCAAGTTGAATCTCACAAGGTCGGTTCTAAATCAGGGGGAAACGTTGAACATAATCAGAGTTATCACTGAAACATTTTTAGAACGTTATTCCCATTCCCAAAATGTTCACCATGTGAAGTCTGTTGGGTTAAAGTTGTGAGGACGTCGTAAGTTTACTATTGGAGACGATCACCAAGTAGGTGGCCTCTGGTGTCGGATTTTGGAAAATCAAATAGAGGTGAACAACAAACCAATTCAGCATTGTATAGCATATGCTATCCTATTATTTTAAATGAATTTGAATTATTTCGACTTATTTCGTACTTTTGATCTAGTTACTAGTATATCTAAACATGCAGCAAGTTCACATGATCGTAAGAACGAAATAGAAAAAGATTTGTTCACTAATATCAGTGTTCCTCATACTCACCAGACAAATTTCTACTTCAGAATCCAGGATTGTGAAAAATAGGAGGATGGTATTGAAAACATGAAAACCGATTACCCCAAATATGTACATTTAAAGTGAGCACTTCATAGAATAGGAATTTCTCAAGCAAATGAAAAAATTGTAGGTGAGTTTTCTTTCATGTTGAATCAATAACGAGATCAATAATCAGAAGTCTATCTATAGTTATGACTGTTATTGTTTGTAATGAACATCAAGGTGTTCATTACAAACAATGATAGGAATTTAATGATAGGCTCAAAAAGAATGTTCTCAAGTCATCATTCGAATAGTTAGGGCAGAGTGTGAGTAATGTATAGGGGTAAAAATCAAATCATTATTGTCATGAAAATGTGATTTATCATTGACAGATCACTTGTATGAATTAGAAATGTATTTTTCCCATTTCTAGGTTGATGAACAGTGACATTCCTACAGCAAATAGAGTAGAACATATTAGCTAATTGAAAGTCAGCCTATAAATATTAAGGACTTCAACACAGACAACTAAAGATAGTTTCAAACTTCCTCAGTTATTCTTAGTATCTGCTCTATATCAAATAATTGTTATAGATAGATAGATAGATAGCTCTTTATTTCCAACAGGTATACACCCAATTACAGGAAATGCTAGAAGGTAATATTTAACATAACGAATTACAAAACGACAAATATAAATAAATGTATATACGTGCATGTAAATAAATAATTGATTATATATTGAACGCTACAGTTAAAAAAACTAAAATGAGTTTATAGTTGATTCATGAGTTTTTGTGGGTTCTCCTTATGAATTATAAATTGTGAATATGATTATATTAATTTGTGACCTATTCAAGATTTATCAATAAAAGCAGATGAACCACTATATTTATTTTTTCCAGAGAATAAAGAAACTGACCTATTTTTTGTTTTAATACAGCTTTACAAGTAAATTCACACTACTTTTCACTATCCTTTTGTGGGTGCTGCCCAGAAGCTGATGTTTGTCAATACAAGCTATAGACTATGCTGTGATTAGCTTATTTGTACACTGTTTCTCTTTCTTTTAAGGGACTCTTCGAATGTCCAATATACTGAAGTCACTTATCCCAATTCTGACCTCAAAGATCAAATCATACAAATACGTTAGTGGATCATTGTCTTTGGACGTGATATTGAAGAGCCTATAGAAACATAAGTCAAGTCAAATCACCCCTAATCTACATGGTTTTTTCAAAGGGAGGTCAACGGTAACAAACTTAGTTTGTATCACAGAGCAAATATCTGATATTATTGATGAAATATATCAATGTGATACAATATATACGGATTTTTCGAAGGCCTTCGATAGGCTTGAACATGGAATTCTTCTTCACAAACTGTCAAATTTTGGACTAACACCAAACCTCACATCTTTATTTCAATCTTACCTTCATGATCGTAAACAGTACGTCAGCTTCCATGGTCATAGGTCTATTGAAGTCCTTCCTACATCAGGTGTTCCCCAGGGGTCTAACCTCGGACCCTTATTTTTCATAATGTTTATCAATGACATTGTGGATACTCTCACCGTCAGTCACTTATTGTATGCCGATGATTTAAAGATATACCATAAAATTAACTCCAGAGAGGAAACAATCTTGATAGCCTCAATGCCTGGTGCATAAAGAACAGCTTATTTCTTAATCTTTCTAAATGCCATGTTATGTCCTTCAGCGCCAAGCTGAATCCAATTATCCACAATTATAGACTAGACAACGAGGTATTGAACCGACCTGACACTTTCCAAGATCTAGGAGTAGTTTTCGACAAAAAACTTTCTTTTGGAAATCATATCCAGCAAGTCATCAAAAAATTTTCAGTTGATTTACTTGAATTTCGTCGAAATAGGTAACATGTTATCTTTCTTTTCAATCTCATTCACAACACTTTGGACTGCAGCTGCATTTTGGAAATGTTGAACTTTCATATTCCTAGATTCACATCCCGGAAAAATAATACTTTCTACCTTCAGCTTTGTCACACTAACGTAAAACTTCATGCACCTGTTTACAAGATGTGCTCCACATATGACAAGTTGAATGAAACCATTGACATTTTTTGCTGCAATTTGACCTCCATAAAAAAACTGGACTGTTCTGTTTTTTTTTTTAATAAGTGATATTAATGTAATTAGCTAATATGTTTGAATAATTCTTACTGTATTTTCCTATTCTGTAATTGGATCTTGTATCTGTAGAATAGTGTAAAAAAAAATTATAAACTCATAAATCTCATGAAAGATACCTGTTTTGGGTTATATTGATGATAAACAATCAATAACACCCATTTGAATATTTTGAATTGGTGATTCCTTTCCTGAAATGTGAATTAAAAATTGACATATTATTGAAAACATATACGAAATGTTTGTTGTTCACCTCTATTTCGAAATTTGACATTTCTGGAGCGCCATCTATTGGTTCGTGATTTTCTCCAATTAAGTCATTGTCAACAATGATACAATCGTTGTCCGGTGGTGTAGAGAGCGTCGTTTCAATGACAGATTTCCACACCAAGTATAACGTTTATTTTGGTGTATTATGTGGTTATCGTCGCCAAAATGCTACTTGGGTAAGAATAGTATCACTTAGAGCATTGTGTATAGGGGATGGTTACCGATTGCGACCAGTCTATCTCATTTGATTATCAGATATTATATAAGCAGACTTTCTAAGATCAACAAATTATATTAAAGAATTATACTTCATAAACCAACAAGGATATGTTTACTTTGCCTTTCAAAATTCAAGAGCATTAATTCCGATGGATGAGATGATTAAAAATTTCGTTTTTGCTTTCTTTTTATTCCTGCAATCATGCTTAATTGCGAAAAAGAATGAGACCTTGAGAGTCGTAAAAAGCAAGAGAGGATGTTTCATCGAGCAGAAAAATGTTTGAGGAATTTTGTGTCGTTCGTAAATTATCTGGAGAGAAATATCTCACATTAAAAGACTATTCGAGTTCAGCGAGACTGAATAATTCCACCCCTTCACTAACATCCCCTACCTCTCAAGACACCTAAGAAACTGCGAGAACAACGGATGTATGCATACATATATTGCATGAAGTGGAGTGTTTCAGAGCAAATATGAAGATTAATTCATTGTTATTTTGAAAAGAATACCAAGCAACTCAATTTCGTTATGAAATAAATCTTTTTCTACGACTGTCACGAAATACCTTCATTGTATGTTCAATGATGATTTATAAATGTAGCACATTGTAATACCTCTTTTCATTGTGCACTAGGTGCTGGGTGCTCATCTACACAATTTTTGAAAAACGCACGGGTAATTTTTCGCAATATTTGTCACGACAAAAGAGGCGTGGAGTATATGAAACAAAAGACGCCGTTACCAGGTAACATTGCCGTAACCCAATGTGGATATAGGATAGTGACCAGCTTCCTATTAACAAGCACTAGAATAAACTGTAGACTTTTGCCTACTTGATTTCACACCGTAGTAATATTTCCTGAAATTACCAGAGATGGCGCCATACCTTGTGCCGGTAAAACAGAAACTGTGCTTCTGTCAGTGTCTTCTGTTCCAGGACACAAAATACCGATAAGAGTAAAAATATTGATAAATATCTCAGATTCACTAAAAATATAGTGTTTCAATGTCGTTTCAATTCACACCTGTCAGATTGGAACCACAGAAATGCATAAGCTACAGAAATCTTCCTTGAAATTCGATCCTACCACCATCTTCATTCAAGTCGTGGATATATTACTACCATCTCAAAAGGTCTACGAATTTTTCGCAGAAACAATTGAAGGGCTGTTTTACCATCCTATATCCACCTTAACGTATTCATACAGACAATATATTCACAATCAAGGCAAAGTAACTCGAAGTGGTACTCAATATCTGAAGTTCAATGTGGATGTCACTTCACTTACAAATGTCAAAAAATGTCCAGTATAATTACATGCTCATCTTTACCCAATGAGGTGTTGCTATGGAAACGATACGAAATATAGGCTTCCAATTGGTCAAGAATGATAGGTGTGGAAATTTCTCAGAAAAATCACCATATTTGGGTTGTGATTTCTTAACAAATAATAAATGTTCTTTATCTTCGAAAATTTCTCTTATTTTTAATAATGAGGTTGCAAGAAGCTGTTAGCAATAGCTATTTGTGTGATAGATTGCCTCAGAAAAAGATAATCTTTTGAGAGCGGCAAGACATTTTGCGCTCGAAATAAACAAAATATTTCATCTACAAATACACTTCCTAGACAAGAAAACTCGGTACTTCTTTCAATTAACTAACATTCTTTATCTAAATCATTAATTTCATTGATTATCCACTATTATACTGAAATTCAATCCAATACATCTAACAGAAAATAAGGGAAAATGAGTCATAGAATAAAAAATAATTGCCATGTCCAGGAATCGAACCCATCATGCTAGTGGCTTTAGAAGTGGCGCTTTGAACCCGTAGGCTATTGAGGCTACTTGAAAACTTATGTCTATCCAACAGTTATAATACGTTATGAACCAAAACGATATAGTCAAAGTTATCTTTGCTTTATAATCAACTTTGATATCTTCAGCATTCAAGCATTTTATGCAAGATTTAATAACACCATGTCATGAATATTTCATATCATAATTCATACTTTTCCTCGATTTTTCTTGTAGGAAGTTCAAATTCACAATGTACGCACTTTCTGCTTCATCAGAAGATGTGTTAGATAATTCTCTGTCACTATTATTCTCTATCATGCAACAGAATTATGAGTTCGTTTTTAACAATGATGGATGCGATCGCAAATATGCTCAACTCAATGACATTCTTCGGTAAACGTCAGAGATAAGTAACCCACTAACAAGATATGCACGTCAATGCTATAATTTGGCAATATATTTTTCATGGTTTTGGAATCAGCCACAAGATGGAACTAGTGCCGTTGATTCCAAAGAGTGAACATAGCTTTTTCAGCTGCCATATCTGGCTGCCATTTTCAAGGTCAGATTGTTCTGTCTTTTTCTTCATCGGTTTGTCTTTGTCTTTTGTATTCAAATGTTTTCCACTTCGTTTATTTCCATTGATTTTTATCGACTTTTCGTACAATGTATTTGTTCCCAGTTCTAGTAAATATTGTGATTTTACATCAGAATTTCATCCATATCTTCATCAAAGTAGTATTGAACAAAATGAAATACCCCAGTTGCATACCTAATCAATTTATCATTGAGAAATACAGTGACAGTGGCAATGTCATGATCAGGAAATAAAAATGTGAGTACCTACCTACCTGAACTGTGAAAGAACACGCCGAAATGAGGATTTTGTTTCCCAATCAAAGATTTGCTTCGAACAAAAAAATGGATCGTTAATTATTCAGGTAGGTTCGTCAAACACTACCTATTTCACACTCTATTTACTATGTTCTGAGTTTCTGTTACAGGAGATGTTGAGCTAATAGATTCGAGTTGAGTAGAACTGCACAAAGGGCTAGTTTGTGAATATAATTTTACTGAGGATGATTATTATAGAAATCCATTGCTCAGGAATAGATTGAATATCCAAAACACTTATGAGAACATTTTGTAGACTATCAGTATGATCAATTGATGAGGAGAGGGAAAGCAATGCATCAGCCAATGTATCTTCAACTAGTCATCATTATTAAATAATTACCACTTTCAATGTATCGTTAAAGATTGTATCAAAATAATCACTGACAATTCAATATTTCTTCATATTACAAAACAGTTGAAGGTATTTTTCATAATCACTTAATATTGCATTGCTCATGTTTTTTTTTTTTCAAATTTATCTTTGGTATTCTATATTATTTGTATACTAAAGTGGCAACTGAAATTATGATCATATGGCAACACACCAACAAATTCCTGAAGTTGATGTCAGCAATTTTCAGTAACTTCAGAAGTTATTTTATTTGAATCTGCTTCAATGGCGCATCTCCAATGCAGAGCTCATGTTGAGACACTTTTCCAATCTTCAAGTTATTATCTACAACCTGTCTTACGTGTTTATTTTGTTTAGACCAGGATGAATAGTTGATATTGATTCATACCTATTTCCTCAACATATCAATGAATACAGAGAACTGCAGTTCGTGATAGTTCGTAATTTGAATTAGCTGCGAAACGCTAACTTCACATCAACAAAAATAGAGATTCGTGCATTAAACGCCATTTGTGATAAACCATTGAAACGAAAATCAATCAAGTGACTATATTTCCCGAGATATTTCCAAATCTTCCATAAGACGTGCACATCTTGTAAGGGTTACTTATCTCTGGTAAACGTCAACTTCATGTTGAGATTTTGAAAGCGTTAATCTTTTGTAGAAAAAACATATTTCTAAGATGAATTTTTACCGCGCCATTTACATGAGGTTAATGTTTTTCTGATTTCCTAAAAAAATTCAATAGGGTAAATGTTTTCATATGAGGCCCGTAGACACTTGTTCCCGTTCCCTGAATACTCACTCAATACTCAAATATACAGTGAACAATAATTGTTTATGCATATATTCATCACAATATGAAAATGTTTCATTACAGGTTCCTCAGGCATGGCAACCGAAGGCCCAGACTCCAGTAATGCCCCAATACTTGTCTACAACACCGATTTTCCCATGCTAAGTCACAATAATTTCACAATAATAGCGCAAGACCTGAACAACTGGTGGGCACTCTCTGCTCTGGGATTGGTCGTAGGAACGGCGGCAGGAAACATCTTGGTGTGCTTAGCAATTTGCTGGGAAAGAAGGCTGCAGAATGTGACGAACTACTTCTTGATGTCGCTAGCAATCACGGATTTGATGGTCGCCATTCTGGTTATGCCGCTTGGAATCTATACTCTTTTTAGAGGTGAGTGGAATGTAACATCTATCGAATGCCTGATAGGATAAGAGTTATGTCAGGTGCCATAATGTCATGTTTATTTCATATTCAGATGATTCGATATGAAAGTTTCTTGTATTTTTCTAGAATGATGTAATGAACAGCATGCTTATTTCTACAAAGAAAAAAACATTCATTCTATATTCTCAGTGACTAAAATTACTACAAATAGTAAAAAAAATCCTAGTATCATAATATCATGGGAAATAAAAACGGACTTCAGCTAACCCATCCTAACCTTGAGGGTCATTGAGAGAATAATCAGAGATTTCTTCTGGACTTGTTGAAGATTGTAGATTGTAGGGTGGGTCGTTAAGGTTGTGCAGTATCTCAAGCACCTCGACCTGTCATCCTTTTTGCATAACCCTTAATCTATTCGAGGCCCGGGATTCCGAGACTCCATGCAGAGTTTTATAAATTTCCTGGGAGCTAGGTTCCTGACATCGAAGGGCTTTGAGAAGGCTTCTTCCAGGAACTCAAACTCTTGCAGAAGAGCCCTGGGCATTCGCAATGCAAATGTTCTGAAGTTTCAGCGAAGTTCTCGCAGTAGCGGCCACTATCACTCTCTGTTTTACCCATCTTTTTGAGGTGATACCTCAGGGGGAGTGTCCAGTGAGGAGTCCCGTTACCAGTTTCAAGTATTTTCTGTCCAACTCGAGAAGCTGTTTAGCTTTCCTTGGCGAGAGGCTCACTAGCCTCTTGGCTCGTCTTTGTCCTGTCACTTTATTCCAGTGAGATTCCATTTTATCCGCTTCTCAACGTCGAACCTTTTCTTTCAAGTGGGTTATGGAGAGTCCACAGAAGGGTTCTGGGCCGAAAAATTGTGTATTTGCCCCTTCTTTAGCAAGGCCTCGTTACCTTCGATCAACTCCCTTGTGATATGGAACCTACATCAAAGTTACCAAGAGGACCCTGGAATTTGGCCCTGTAACTTCCATTCCAGCCCTTTCATCCATCTTGGATCCATCAGTATTCAACACTGATGCATCCCCTTCCAGTTGAGGTCCGTTCACTGTGCTTTGGTGTTTGTTCATGAGTTTTTCAAACTACATTTCGAAGTTGAAGATAGTTTGAAATCAATATTTCCAGGATTATTCAAAACATTTTCTTTTTCAAAAATTGCATTTAGTGCGAGTTTTGAATATCGGAGGTCACCAATTCTATTCTCATTCAAGGCCAAAGTGTTCGATATGATATTATAACTTGAACAAATTCTTACTATCATAGATGATAATTTTCTACACGATCATATCCAATGATAGAATATGAATATTCTCACTCTTGAGTTAGTAAAACGCTCGCTCCTTGAAGCACTGGAAAAAACTGTACACTTTTGCCTAGTTGATTTCAAACCGTAGTAATATTTCCTAAAGTTACCAGAGATGGCGCCATACCTTGCACTGTTGGAAATTAGTTGCTAGATCAGCAAAAAAATATAGTCCCAGTAGGTCTACAACATTTTATAGTTGAAATATCAAGAGTATTTGAAGTGAATTTTCACCATAATGGGTATTGCTCGTCTTAACAACAGCCTATTTGTATGGCTACTAAGTCTTATTGGTGAATTAACTACAGTAAGTTAATAATTCTACTTCACCTTATAGTTGTTCGCAGTATTCTCTGAAGTTAATTGAGCAATTACAAATTGTCATTTTCACTTTAATTTGTTGTTATGAGTCCTACGTCATAATGTAGTTCTAGCTACAAAAAATTGTCAATTGTACTACAACTCAGTGTATTTTCAACAATATTCTACTGCTAGAATTCAAAGTTCAAAATACTGAAATAACCATATATCATGAGACATTTTATTTTCTGCATAGCAACAATACGAAAAAAATCCACTATTGGCACAAAAACACATCAAAAGCTGTCAGTAAATCGAAAGAACATCGCGCCACGTGATTCACTACAATGCTGGTCAACCTCTGTCTGTGTTTGTCATCCGAGACAACTTATTCCTATCCTCCTGGAGTGTTGAGTATCTCTCGTTCAATTGCTGAAACAAAAATTATATTAATAATTCATTTTGGAATCATTTTGTCATGAATTTTTCAGAAAAGGAAAAATTGCATTATCAAAAAACAATCAAATTAACTCTTGAAATCACTTGGATTTATTAACTGAATAGTACATTATCATTCAAAATATAATTCAGAACGAATCTTACCAGTACATTAATTTCTATTTAACTCAACTCAGTTTTTGTTTTTTGTTATCCAGTAGTAGCTTGAAAAAATCCGATTCATCGAACAAATACTTGAAATGAAGAGTTGTACAAATAATCACATCACAACTTCAACAGTTTCAACCTAGATGTTGCAGTTATCTTCATTAGTATATTAAAAAATATATGAAATATGTATGAGAAGTAATAAAACTTTCATAATAATAATTTCAAAATGTGAATATAAAACTGATATAATTATACTCACTTTTTTGCAGCAAAACTTCAATAATCACAGAGAGAATCCAAGAAAAATTCTCAACAAATCATGTGAAATTATTGCGCTTGCAGATTCCGACAAAACATTTTTATTTGTTGCTCTAGATCAGGAAAAATATTCATAACTGAAACAAAACAAAAATAATATTAATATTGGCATGAGTAAATAAAATTTATGTACGATCAATCTACTCCATGTGGGTACTTACCTTTTTTATATCTTGACCGTTGATTGATGTATTGCTGGGTCTTGACTACACAAGAGGAAAACCTAAAATGTATTCGTTCTAATGCTCTACAACGGCAACAGACTGCAGATAACTGAGTAAACTTGGGTTGGGACTTGTAAGGAATCGGTTTTCGTGAGAAGACAAACGAAAAGTAGCGAATATATCCGAAGAGATCGGAACTAAAAAATCTTTGTAACCGAGCACAAACTGTTGCAAATTGTAAAACTAGGTGATGTTAATTTGTCAACAGAGTGCGACAAAACCGCTAGTTAATATGAATGTATTAGCAACTAGATGATGTTCTACTGTATATGTTTCAATAACCATTATTGAAGTTCTAGTTACAATTATTTGTTGTTATGTTACAGATTATATCAAGTTGTTTGGACAGTAATTTCATCTGTTCATTTGATGCAAACTTGTTGCTGTTGTATTGACATTATCAGTAGTGAATTCAATAACTGACTGAATTAACAACTACATCGAAAATTGTGGAAGTGAAATTGAGACACAATTGTTGTTGAATTTGACTAAAATTTTTTAACGATATGAGAAGTTGTTGAAACTAACAACTAATTTCCAACAGTGTGTGGTGGTAAAACAGAAACTGTGCATCTGTCATCTCTTCATCAGTGCCATCAGGGCCGGATTAACCCTATCGGGGCCCCTAGGCAATGCAATTCTCGGGGCTTCTTTCCTCAATCCTTTTTTTACTTTTCAAAATATATTAATTCAATTACAAACGTCGAGTCAATCAGATCGACTCTTGCTTTTTGCTTTCATTGAATCGACTATGCCCCCGTGGGCCCCTAGTCGGTGCGGGACCCCTAGGCAGTTGCCTAATCCGCCTCATGGATAATCCGGCCCTGAGTGTCATCTGTTATAGGAGAAAAAAGACTGAGTAGAGTCAAAATACCAATAATTATTCCAGATTTTCTGAAAATATAGATAGTGTTTTAGTGTCTCTTCAATTCACTTCTGTCAGATAGATACGAACCACAGAAATATATAAGCAACAGAAATCTTCCTTGATAATAGATCTTACTGCCATCTCCATTCAAGTCGTCGAAATATTACTACGCTTCTCAAATGGTCTAGACCAAGGTGGATATAGGATGGTGAAACAGCTTCCTATTAACAAGCACTAGAATAAACTGTAGACCTTTGCCTACTTGATTTCATACCGTAGTAATATTTCCTGAAGTTTTCAGAGATGGCGACATACCTTGTGTCGGTAAAACAGACACTCTGCATCTGTCATATTTTTATCAGTTTCATTTGTTCTAGATAAAAATGATTGAGAAGAGTCAAAATATCGATAGTTATTCCAGATTCACTGAAATTATTGTGTTTTGATGTCATTTCAACTCATGTCTGTCAGATGCGAACCACAGAAATACATGAGCAACATAAATCTTCTTCGATAATCGATCTCACCGCCATCTTCATTCAAGTCGTGGAAATATTAGTACCTTCTCAAACGGTCTACAAGTTTTTCGTAGAAACAATTGAAGAGCTGTTTCACCATCCTATATCCACCTTGGTCTAGACTCAGGTCGATATAGGATGGTGAAACAGCTTCCTATTAACAAGCACTAGAATAAACTGTAGACCTTTGCCTACTTGATTTCATACCGTAGTAATATTTCCTGAAGTTATCAGAGATGGCGACTTACCTTGTGTCGGTGAAACAGAAAATCTGCATCTGTCATACTTTTATCAGTTTCATCTGTTCTAGATGAAAAATGATTGAGAATAGTCAAAATATCAATATTCAATCTCGAAAATTTATTGTTTTAATGTCGTTTCAAGTCACGTCTGTCAGATGTGAACCACAGAAATACGTAAGCAACAGAAATCTTTTTCGATAATCGATCTTACCGCCATCTTCTTTCAAGTCGTGGAAATATTAGTACCTTCTCAAACGGCCTACAAGTTTTTCGCAGAAACAATTGAAGAGCCGTTTCACCATCCTATATCCACCTTGGTCTAGACAATTTTTGCAGAAACAATTGAAGAACTGTTTCTCCATCTTATCCACCTTTCAAAGACTTCAAAACTGTCAGTTGCTGTCAGTGTCAGATGTAAATATATGAAGATGCGCTGATGCCTCAATAACAGGACCGTATGCGTTAGTGAAATTGATGAAATGTATACTTACTGGCCTAAGCATATATAGGAAGGAAGGGATTTCTATTGACGCATTTGCATTGGAAGAAACGTATATTTCTTGCCATCAGAGACTTTCAACTCGTATACATCAATGACGCGCACATTCGCATGCCACTTGACGGAAGGTCGTGTTCCGCGCACCACCGGCGCCGTCATAATCATTTTCAGTCAAGTTCATATTCAATTCAGTTATTTATTTTCTACACTTTCTGATAGTGAAGACAATACAGTCCGCTACTTGATTGAAATGAATAATTTCCACTCGTATCGATTTTTTTTAATTTCAATCTTGTTGCAGAAACTACTATCATAATTAACTGAATTTCCTTACCTTGAATATTGCACAATGTTCAAGTCGCTATATGTCTTCCAATATCACCCAATAATTGATGAATCCATTCCTGAATTATCGATTTTCAATAGTTAGTCTCACATTCGAGCTATTTAAGACTCCATGCAAGCAGAGAGAGCTCGAGAACGAGAGAAGAAAATAACAAAATATTTTAAATCGATCAGTTTGATTTCTTAAAAATTAGAAGATAACTCTTCATGATAAGGAACAAGGTTCAAAATATTGCTACAAAGTGTTTGATTGTTTATCAGTGTTGGAGGGTTATTCGTATATAGAAGTGTTCTATGTAAACAGTATTCTTGATTTATTCAATTAGATAATTTCGTATACTAAATGACACAAAATCTGAATGAAATGGCCATGGTGTTCATGGCATGTTATGTCTACCTGTTAGACACTCCAGATAAATCTCGATTGTTCAAGTAAGATATAGAACGAAAAAGGATGGAATATCCTGGAAGCTATCAGATGGAGAGAGATGACAGAAGAATGACAGTTCCCGAAAGTTCGAGAACAACCCAAATATATACAGAGCCACCTGAAAGCAGAAGTCAGTGGGATACGAAGTTGGTTTAAATTATTCTGTGATAAGTGTTAGTGTTTCTACAAATAAATTAGTTATCAGTTTAAAACTCGGTCGTCGTTCACTTCTACCCAAGAATAACGTAACAATACATATCGATTCAATATGTCTACGTATGATATCTCTTGATAATAATAATAATAATATCTTATATCGGCAATTTTTTGTACATATGGTCAGTCATACATTTTTGATCGGGTAAACCAGAATGCTCTTTCAAAAACGTGAACCAGTTTTATTATAATATATAGTGAATTATAGCACAGTTGAAGTCACATTGTAGGTAATAAGCAGACAACAATATATTATTTAGTTCTTGTATAAAACATATCTGTCATCATCAAAACTCTAATATCCTATGAGATGCAATTGAATTTTTGAAACTTTGCGTACCCATGAATATGAGAGTATACACTGGTAGAAGGAATCTGAGTAATGTGACGCAAAGAACTGGTTGAATCCATGTTGAAATCATCTGATTTCTCAGACTCAGACAGATATAGAAGACTAACGTATACGTAACAGCGTACCACGCTTTTACTGCATGATCCATGACATACTGCGAAAACATTCTCTTTGACATATTATACCTGTTTTAGCATCATATTATATTCCTCAGTGCAATCTGAGAAATTTCATCAACTATAGTTTGCTCTTATTTGTCATCGATCCCGTTTCTTGAAATTCATGCACAAGTTTTTTGGTCCCTGTGCTTATATACAGTGTCACACATAAAGTTCGCAAAGTTTTTTTTATTCGTAGATATAAAGAAAATTTGGCTTCGCAGTTAGTTTGTGCTTGATAAATGAGTGAAATACAGCATCTTTCTTTCTGTCATGTGCTACTCTAAACCTGTCAAATTTCACATATTTTTCGAAAATCCTCAAAAAATCAGTTTTTTTTGTGAACTTCGAAAAATGACAAAGAAAAAGTTGTTCGGTTTCCAATTTCATGCGTTTTTTCTAATTTTGGACTCTCTACTGTCACTTCGACTTTTTTCCATTTTTTTTAATTTTTCGAATCTTTCGCTCTATCGATTCGAACGAAACATGATTAAAATTTCATAATTTTGATGAGACTTCAATATCATATATTGCTCAGGAAATAACCACATTGTCCTGTTACCAGAAAATAAAAAAATGCATCTCCAGAAATTCATCTTTGTTGTTGCAAAGTTCATCTAGTTTTTTCATTTCTTTGTTAAATTGATGTGGATTTTCAATGTATGGACGTTAATATGTCAGTAATCGAATGAAAGAATTTCTTTTCATTCTCATTATACTCGTATTTTTTGTTTTAAATAGATTTTTATCCAGTTTGATTATTTTTCTCACCAATAATTCAGTTGCAAACAAACCGGAAATACCATACTTTTCTGTAAACTATAAACAATGACCTACAGTTTCATAACTATTCAAAAGACTTTCGTTATAGCTATTTCTACTAGACATGATAAGTAGTGATTTAAAAAAATACAAGACTAATGCAACATCTCGGGATGATAATAGTAGGTACTGATCAAATCGAAATAAAATTTTCACTTAGTAGTAGTCGAAGTGACAGTAAAGAGTCCAAATTTGGAACAAATGTGTAAAATTGGAAACTGAGCAACTTTTTTTTCTGTCATATTTCCAAATTTAAAAAAAAAACAGATTTTTTGAGGATTTTCGAAAAAAAAATCAAATTTGACAGGCACATGAAAAAAGGAAAGATGCTGTATTTTACCATCTTTCAAACACAAACTAACTGCGAAGTCAGATTTTCTTTATATCTATTAATAAAAAAAACTTCCATATGTCGCGAACTTTATGTGTGACACTGTACATATATGTATATACAGGGTCACTCACGGTCTATGGTAAATAAGACGTGTCTGGAGAACAGAACATAGGATTATTCTGAACATTTGGTTTCTTGGGTAATCTGTTTTGTTCTATCGATATAAAATATTTTCAGCATTTCGGCGTTGCCGCTTCTATCGAAAAGTAGCAACAACTTTGTTTTTCAAATAGAACACCATGTATTTTGTTACATTCTAGAATTCTCCCTGAAGAGCTGATTTCGTAAATGCATCATACTTGGGGTCTAGGGTGAATGATTACCGAGATATAGGGTGTGAAAAAACGAGATTTTTCAACTTTAAGAATTTTTTGTGTCGAAACTATACATTATTACTCAAAACAGCTTATATGTCCCTATCTAAACCTTTCATTCACTAACGATTGATATTCAATTGAAGCAAATACAGGGTGGTCCAGAAATTTGCACCACCCTGAATTTGTTCTCCACAGAAACGTCTAACCTACCATCGACCGTAAGTGACCCTGTATATATACACTCTAAGGACTAACCACCCCTGTTAAATCGATCGATTTTGAAAAAGTATTTTGTCAAATAGGTATTTGAAATGTCTATCCAAACATGGAGTGATTATATTTTTGGTCTGTTTTCGTGGCCAACTGCAACCAATTTTATCGACCCATTTTTCGAAAAGTACTATTAGAGATTTTTTTCATGAAAAATAATGATGCATTCTGAATTAGGACCAATTGAAACATACCTCTACCGATTTTCATCATCATGAAACACAGGATGTCCGAAAAATGTACTGTCGTTGTATTTTTGGGAAGAAATAATGACAAATTATTATTGAGGATGATTCAACCAATCATCTTATACACTTTTCAATACGTCGACGATTGATGTTCACTAGTTTATTCTTTTTCCTCGGACTCATTGAATATTTCAATGATAAAAATCGGTACATATATGTTCGAAGTAATCCTCAATGATAATTTGTCATAAATACTCATCAAGAATAAAATAGTAGGTACTTTTTTTTTATTAAATATTGAACAAAAATAGTTTTTTTCGGACATCCTGTGTTTCATGATGATACAAATCGAAACAGGTATGTTTCAAGTGATCCTAATCAAAATCTATTATCATTTTTGTGAAAAAAAATCCCTAATACTACTTTTCGAAATATAGGTCCATAGAATTGGTCGCAGTTGGCCACGATAAAAGCCCAAAGATGAAATCACTCTATTGTTGGATGGACATTTCAAATACCCATTCAATAAACAAAAAAGTGCTTCTAAATCGATCAAATAATAACGATTTCACAGGGGTGGTGAATAGATAACGTGGACACACGGTATATGTATTTTATTAAATATTCTGGCAGTTGTTTGAGCAGAATTGTGCTGAGAATTTAAAAAAACAACAACTTTCTCCCTTTCTGCAATAATGTGAACCATTTCTATGCGAAATAAGTGACTGAACCGAATCGTATTTGATTAAAAGTAATAGCCTGCTCTTCTTCACGAAGGCCATAAAGTTCGAGCAAAAAAATCAATGACTGAGAACAGCTGATAAATCCATCAGAAATAATAGAACTGAAGTGAAAATAGTATATTATGATGCAAGTTTTATAAGAAGCTATTTTGTCGCACGCGTTGTTTCCAAGTGAACAAGTGCGACAACGTGTCTTATAAAACGTGTGTCATATGCAATTTTTTCTATTTTGAATTGATAATATCTCCAAATCCAAATCGCTCAGAAGTAAACTGGGCCTAACTCTTCTAACTTTCATTTGACAGTTCGATCGTACCAGCCTCCGAATAATAAAAAAATGCGTATGGAAATGATTTAGATACGTATTTGCGTTTCATAATGACCTCATTATAGAACCAAAATTGAAAAATGATAATTTTCAGAGCATTCGATAAATAAAAAGGGTGCCTAGAAGCATATCCTATGAACAGTGACGAACCTCTTCTATCATAATATAATAATTATTATTCAGTATCAAATATCATATCAAGCGTGATGGACAATAAGAAGCCGCACAGAATACCAAATGCATTCTCGCTCTAAACATCTAATGTCAAAACCAATCAATATTTTCATTATATTTTGACTTCGTTATGTAGATCAGGGATCAAGCTAGGGAGGATTCTAACTCATTTTCGAAAATTTCGTATGAAAATATACCTAAACATAGCCAATTTGTAGATAATTTGACGAATCAAAAAAACATTTGTACAGGGTCATCACGAATATTTTGAACTCCCTCCCAACTTATTCATCTATCATACAATAGTTTTTCTCAAAATATGAACTTATGTAATATATTGTAGATTTTATATATGCAAACAAAAAAAAATAGTCGAACATCTAAAAAAAAGTTATAGACACCAAATAGTATATTATGATACAAGTTTTATAAGACGCTATTTTGTCGCACGCGTTGTTTGGAGTACGACGAGCAAAGCGAGGAGTGCTCCAAGTGAACAAGTGCGACAACGTGTCTTATAAAACGTGTGTCATACGTAATTTTTTCTATTTTGAATTATTTTGAAGAAAAAAATGGATTTAAAATCGATAAATTACAGAAACATCTTCGATTGGTAACAATGATGACATTGAAATAATTCGATTGATAACAATGATGACATTGAAACTATTAAAATCTGACGCACTAGCGTAAAGCCCAGTTTACAGTTGAGCGATTTTGATTTTCGCAATACCAGCGGTGAAAAATTCAATGTTGTTATTGTTTTTATTGGTCAATTCGAATCAAATTATACTCTGAATTGAAATTAACCAATTAAAACATTGAGTTTTTCACTGCTAAAATCACCAAATCCAAATCGCTCAGGAGTAAACTCTTCTGACTTTCATTTGACAGTTCGATTGTACCAATCTTCGAATAATAAAAAATGCGTATCACAATGACTTCATTATACAAACAAAATAGAAAAAATATTTTTCTGTGTCTGTGTGTGAAGGAAAGAATTGAACAATAAATAAAAAAGTTAAGGGGGTTCAAAATATAGGTGAAGACGTACCCAGTACATCGAATAATTGATTTTCGAATAGTATCCTGCCTAAATCGAACCTTCATCTCTCCACACAAAAAAAATCAGAATAAATTATGTAGGTACAAGATGTCTTTGACCGAATCTCCACAAACTCACAAATACAAACGATTTGGCCGATAATATATTTGGACGAAGTGTATTGCCCTTCCCAGCATCCCATTCAGACTCAATAGAGGTGAATCAATAATCAATTGTCAAGTGGCATACTGTAACTGATGAGCCTTGGAGAGCCAGAACAATTCATCTCGCATCAGTTGATCGATTCCCGAAATACTAATAGAATATGTCGATCAGTTTAAATACCGATTTAAATACCGATTCACGAGTTCCATCTAGGTGATATTTTTTTTCTACAAACGTCAAAAAATGACAAGGTTCGCGCATTGACAATATGCGAAGTGACTCTTTTTTTCATTTTCTTTCGTTACCATGACACCGTGCGTGAAGTAGTGTGCGAAATACTTACTTCGCACACTGCATTTAAACTATATGTGATTTTTATATTTTAACCTTTATGTTCCTCAATCAAGCAAAAATCCAAGAAATCATTTATTTCTTAATGTATAACAATAATTAAGGCTTTCAAATTGTGAAAAAATTTAACACTACCTAATTTTATTTATTATTTACAATGTTAACATTAATGGTGCAGCCAGTGCACGAACCAATATTTATTCCTAAACCAGATAACTCAGATTCAGCTCGTGATATCGTAGTTTTGGGAGTTGGATTACTATCCATTTTTGATTTGCAAGCATCTGCCGTAGAGGTGACAGCACTTTATCCTGAAATTTCACAGTCTAAAATTTTATTTGATATTTAAATTTTATTGTTGATAGAATCTTCCACGTATCCATCGGCCACAGTCGAAGCTTTCCATCCTCCATGTCGGTTCAAAACACATATATCGGCCCCCGTATAAAGGCGCGTTCACATGACAGCTTTCGCCTATCGCGGAAAACTTGAATAAAACATTTCTACGCAATAATTTTCAATAAAGATGGTGATTTTGACCTGAAAAGTGAAGAACCTGAAAAATGGAGCTTCTATTGAGCAAAAGTCGGAATGTAATCGACTTTTTGGCGGATGACCTTGATACGCGCTCACAAAGATCGGCCAATGGAATCACAATACGACATGAGCCAAAACGCGAAAAGCCAGCATGTGAACGCGCTGTAAGATAGAACTGTCACTTTGAAATAATTGTCAACAAATGCCATTTTATTTCCATAGTTATCTACAGTAATCACTTGATTTGGAAATAGTATATTATTATGAAACAAGTTTTATGAGACGCTATTTTGTCGCACGCGTTGTTTGGAGTACGACGAGCGAAGCGAGGAGTGCTCCAAGTGAACAAGTGCGACAATGTGTCTTATAAAACGTGTGTCATATGCAATTTTTTCTATTCTGAATCGAATTGAAGAAAAAATTTATTATATATCGATAAATAACAGAAACATCTTCGATTGGTAACAATGATGACATTGAAATAATTAAAATCTGACGCACAAGCGTAAAGCCCAGTTTACAGTTGAGCGATTTTGATTATTGCAATACCAGCGGTGAAAAATTCAATGTTGTTATTGTTTTTATTGGTCAATTTGAATGAAATTACACTTTTTACCAATTAAAACATTGAGTTTTTCACTTCTAATATTACAAAATCCAAATCGCTCAGAAGTTAACTGGGCTTAACTCTTCTGATTCTCATCTGACAGTTCGATTGTACCAATCTCCAAATAATAAAAAATGCGTATCGAAATAGAGGCTATTTCGATACGCATTGGCGTTGCACAATGACTTCATTATACAACCAAAATGGAAAAAACAGTTTAAGCCAGTTCAATACTATTTTTCATATTAATTTTTCAGTTATCGATCACCAAAGTAGCATTTCGCGCACCAGATAAAAAAATAACTATAAGATGTTTCAGAATGGACTTGGATTTGATAATCATAAAAACATGATTTCCTGTGAAAAAGGTTTGACGGTACCCAGTGAATTGAATTGAGTCAGCATATTGAAATGATACAATGAAAGTTTTCCCTGAAAAATGACTATTCACTGAACAGGTGAATGTTTCCAATGAGAAAGGAGGATGGTTTCATTACGTGCTGAAATGTTTCATACCTCAGTTGTCTGTATGGAGAGTTGTATGGAAACGTGACAAAAAACTGTTTGCTCATGTTCAATCGAAAGGCTCTGACAACACTGGAGTTGTTTGGTGATCATCCCTATGCTGTCGTCATTGATGTTCTCATGCACGATGAAAACTGTATAGCAAGATAAATAGTTTTCTATTGCGTTTGTGTTTGAATTAATTATATTCGTTCTAGTAGTTAGTAGTGCATCCACTTCTCATGAGGTGAAGGTACTAATGTCTTCAAATTTGTGACAGAATTCGATATCAATTATTTGTGATTATTGTATTGAAGATACCCAGAAAATAAAGTCAATGGGGGTGGTATATAATTCCCATGAAAGCAGGTTCCAATCTAGAATTTCTCTGTAATAATTTGATACACAACTATCGGATATAATAAAAGTACAAGAAATGAAATCAAGTTGATTGAGATAGTTTTTTTTGTACGGAAGAGCACTGTGCAAATCTAATAGGAGAGATACTGATGGACCATGCAAACTAAAGTCAAGTAGGTAAAGAGGCATTTCCCTCAAAAAATATACCAGCTTATCTAATATTCTCCTTCCCAAATGTATTTTTTACCAGAGGTAAATTAATTGACTATGCATCAGTACAGAATTCAATCGAATAATCTACAAGAACGTTATGGAAAAATATTTTCGATTTTGCATACTTTGCAACAAAGATCTTGAATGGACGATAATTTTCCGATGATCTGTGTTGTACAAGCAAATATTGAAGACATTGAAATTTGTGAGTTTCATCATGTATAATTGATACCAAATGAAAAGTATGAACATTTTGGTATTCATGGAATTATAAAATTCAGTGGGCTATACAGTTTTGATAATGGATGTTCCGATTGGTTGAAAATCATACATCAAGAGAATAATCCATGAGTTGCATTATACATAAAGCTTATGTATTATGAATATTAATCTAGAAAACACCTACATCTCTTGGTATATGAAGAAATATTCCATTAGTTACATTCAACCGTAAGTTAAGGAGCAATGAAATGAATATTCGAAATATTTCGACTTTTTCAGTATGTTGGCCAAAAACAAGAAACTACCTACTCATTTTTGTTCAATAATTATTTTGTGTAGGAAATCATTTTGATGAACTCAACGTCAAAAATCATCTCAAAACCTCGACATTAAATTATTGTTACTCTTCTCGAACAAGTTTTGTGTTGAGAAATGTAGAAATCACAAAAATGAAATGTCAATAGTTTTTTCAGTATATTGTGGATCGAACATATTGTCAAACCAGAAGTTCAATACTCGTCAAATTGTACATTAAAACGATTCATCAGTTTCGAAATCTCTGGACAAAATAGTAATGAAGATACTGAGGGATAATTGTCAGACTATCACTATCCTTCGTCAAAACGCAATCATAATATGAAAATTGATATCATGAGGAAGCTATAATTAGGTGTGAAGTAGCTCTTCGCACAGAACAAAAATCGGAATTTTATAATGTAATCTCTATTTTTGGCGTTGCTATAACGCATCAAAATTATATTGATGATTCAATAAAAATAATTTCAATTTCAATTAAACTACATGGGCCAAATGTGGAATAAGGATAGCGGTAGGGTCTTCAACCGCATAAAAAATAGCAATCTGGGTGCCTTCAGTCGTTTTTATGTTGGTAGAGGCTACATTTTGAAATCATTCCGAAATATACTTACAAGATGACCCATTGTGACGTATCAAGATTTTATTTTTTCCTTATGGAACACTTTGTATTTTATTTCATTCCGAGAATCCGAGATCTTCCCTGGAAAGCTGATACCGTCGTCGATCTATCACACTTGGTGTCAAGCGAGAAGATGAAAGGTTTGAAAGATCGAGATTTTTCAACTATATCAAAGGAATTTTTTGTGTCGAAACTATACATCATTGGTCCAAACAGCTTAAATATCCTGCACGTGAAGGATTATTCAGAATTTATAATCATGTTTCATTCAAATATCAAATGATGGTAAATAGAACGTTGACGTTGGGACTTGAGCTGTTGACCATCAATAATGAATACTTTTTTATAGTTGAAAAGTGTCGATTTTTTACATCCTATATATTTCTCTGTGATAGTTTCAGCCCAGCTAGACCACACTGAAGATCGATCGATAAAATTAGCTTTCCAGTGATAATATAAATATGCAATAAAATATAAAAGTTTAACTTCGATATAGCAAAACTTTTTGGAACATCCTGTACATTTCAAAGTTAATTCGAAATGTTGCCTTCATCGACATACCAGCTACTGAAGTGACAAAAGTTTTGCCAAACCTACACCAGTGAAAATAAATCACACCAGCTAACACCGTCTGGTGTCCCCTGAGGTCCTGACTGTTTCGACATATTCTTCACCACTGTAGGTGTTATGTAACCTTTTCCATAGGTGTTTTTAATAATCAAACCCAGTTGTCAGTAACACTAGTGTTAGTGTTGAATTTAGCAGAATGAACACTTTGGTGGTGTTCTTTATGCGTTTCCGAAAGTGCGATTCAACATCGCAGTGGTTTGATGCACATTCAGTGATTTTCTTGATGCTGAATCCTACCTCCACGAAGTTCTCTTCGGTGCGTTTTAACACTGAGCAGGTACATGCGAATACTTTTCTGGTGTGAAGGAACACCATATCATTAATGTGTTCTTCACCACCTCCGGTATTTTTCACTGAGTTGGATTACCTATTGAAATATAATTCATATGATGATAAACTAGACTCCAGGGACAATTCGGATGATGATGATCTGTTTCGGCTCATTTATCCTGATCAGTGGCACTAGGGCCTAGGCCAATTGATACTGATCTATATCAAAATCATCCAATATATCATGCCCAATATTGATATCAGGTACGGTAGAAAGGACGTCAGTGCCACCTATTGGCGAAAGTTCTGAGATTCTAAGATCAAACAGATGAACGCATGAAATTCACACCATTCAGATACCTACAGTAATATTTTTATTAATTTTTATCAACTCTGGTGTTTTCAGGATGCAATACTTAACGAATCATTATTGCCACCAAATTAGATGATTCATACACCGCCTCGATTCCATCGTGATATGACACGGTGTAACTTGGTGTTAGTTTTATATAATAGGTGTTTTTCTATGCGTTGACGTCAATGATAGCACTATTGAGAATATCAAATTTCAACCATTTGGTGTTTCTCATGATTTTATGTATCAGAATCGTTCTACTTCATCACATCCGTGTCATTTTTCACTACAAAGATCGGAATTAACACCACTCAACACTCATTTGTGAAATGTATAATAGAAAGGACACAACTTTGATACTCAGGTGTTGTATTCGTCGGAGTTTGCTCTGAAATCCATTCGATTGAAATTACACCCAAGTTTTTTTCACTGTGTATGAATCTCCATCGGGCTGTGGTGACCCACCCTGTATATCGATCCTAAGTGATGCTTGGAATATGACGAGAAAGCTACTCATGTACCCACATATCAATGAATATTTGACGTAACATGGAAAGCAAACACAGGAAACTTTGTTGAAGAACAAGATATCGTAAGGAGATAAACAGTTGACAGGTTGAAATATTTCACCTCAAAAACGAATCATCAGCTTCCAGATTTTCGTCAGTGTATAATGGCCTCCAGTTCAGATCAATCACTCATACACCTTCAACTTATTCATCCAAAGTGAATAATGTATCTGATGAATATGCAAAGATGGATGATGGACCAATTACACGATCAATACCCGTTGAAAAGAAATTCCAAAGATAATGAGGTGAAAGAAACAAAACGTGAGGGATGAATAATTCCATTCAGGAACAAAAGCCTGTCGTGAATAACAAAGCACATATAGGTACAATTCCAACGTAACAATTCAGCTGAACTTCATTTTTGCCACCTAATTACTGAACAGAAGGAACGTATACATGAAGGATTCAGCAGAGTTCGACTAATAATTATCCAGCAAAATGGCTAATATGAATATGATACAGGGTGATTTTTCTGGACTTCATGGTTTACCTGAACGTTAGGTATTCAATTAATCAGTTGACGACACAAGAAGAATAGGACACTATATGTTTTTGGATCATCACTCCATCTTCGAAAAAAAATCGGAATGATTAATTCAAATTGCTCATTTTTTGAAAACTAGTGAAAGTGAGAAAGAAGAAGAACCAAGTTGTTTACATAAAATTTTGAAACCGAAAAAAGTGTGGAGGGTCAGTGAAATGGCCACAGTCTATATAACTTCGGAGTTTATCTCTCTGCCTTCAGGCACTATAAAAAATTGAAATATGCATCTCTTAATATTTCTGCATAGAAAAAATTATGAACGTTCAGATTATTGTTGTTGATATGAAGAGACCATCGCATGATTTTATCGAAATGAGTTCATTAACCACTTTACCCTGCGACCCTCAAGTACATTGGAGGTGAAAGATATGAAGTTTCATCATATTGATAAAGTTCATGTAACTGACCGATATGAGAGTGTGTAAGGTAAATGTACCAGTATTCGTCATCTTAAGGCAAATTCAAGTTTATAATTCTGTATAAAAGATGCCCCGTTCGGCCTAGGATCCGTCACATCAAATTTGTTTCTACATCAGTGTTTGAATATCCATCAATATGTTCCTTTTCCGAGAAGTACTGTTGATTTGCGTCTCCGAATTCATAGTGGAAGTAGGTATATTCGACCAAAATAAAGATTTCTATAAGGTTTTCGGGAAGTCCTTCATTATTTTGGGTTCCATCAACAAAGCTTCTGGTGGTGAATGATATAGGTATGCTATTGCGAACTAAACATTATTTCCTGAATTTGCCAATGTGACTTCGCTATCAGCACTATATTTCTACAGCCAAACCATTGGTATAGATTAATGAAAAATCAGTATTCGTCAGTTGTTGGTCCCTATAATCGTCATAGCGATTCAAAACTCAACCCTACATAACCTACACCAAAAACATTATGGCGAATACTGCTCCTCAGAATTTTTAGAATTTGATGTTACGATATCACATAGCAGTTTACTTTTTGTGGTTATGATAGGGAATTCAATTGTATTCTCAACTCAAATGCATTTGTCCCAGAATCCGTCAGTGGTGACGAATACTGGGACGTAACGCAGTTCGGCAGTTTCCTTGTACCTGTGTTCGTCATAGTCGAAATATAATAATTTTGAATGTTTAACAAAAAACTATCAATGGAAATTTGAATACCCAAAATAACAATAAATCCATAACAACTCATCTTCTGCTATCTGTGATTGTATGTGCGAGTACAAATATTTCACTCCCCTTGAGAAATTCACTAAGAAATCTTATGAAATCTTCGATACCCCTGTGACCGCTGTTTCACATATCAAAAAACGACAGTGCTGCCACTATTTAACTGACTATTACAGTTGAAATGAAATGTTATGATGTACTGCATCATTCATAATTATTGATGATCGCGTTGATGATCGCCACGCTAGATATCACCACATGCTTAATAATAGACATAATTATTGTCCGATTGTTACAAACACTGAGGGCCGGTTTATCAATGGAGGGTTATCCCGAGAGGTTAGCTGACTCGGGATTAACTTTATCCTAGAGCTAATTTCCCGTTTGATTTTGAAAGCGTTAAACCCCACCTCAAATAAACATTTTATCCCAGAGTTAGCTGTTAACCTTGGGTTATATTAACCTTACCCTGCATTGATGAACCGGCCCTCAGTCACTGACGATTACTGGTACTTTAACCTCACAGTGCCTATGTTGCCTAGTGTGACTTTTTTCAGGGGATGATTTCTTGTCTGACATGTGAACCATAGTTCTTATTCTTGAAAAGTTATATTTTCCCAAAAATTAGTTCAAAAAGGCTACCTACGAATATTTGTTCAATCTTAATGTGATCTTTGCAGAGTGGAAATATGCAACTCCTTCTCCTTTTTCACCAGTAGGTTTCTGAACAAAACAAGTTTCTCATTTATTTGTTTTTGTTTTGTTTCTTATTTATAGAATATGTAATTGTGCCTTTTGAATCTTCAATATTGTTACGATCTTCGTGGGTAGAAGTGAACGACGACTGGGTTTAAACTGATAACTAATTTTGTCCAACGAACACTAACACTTATGACAGACTAATTTATAACAACTATTTATTTTGGAGGTTATGAACGTAACGCAACGTCGTATTCAACTAACTTCTGCCATTATCTGGCGCTGTATATATATCGTGGTTGAGTTGTTCTAGAACCTTCTCGAACTGTCACTTTCCTGTCATCTCTCTCCATCTGATAGCTTCCAGGATATTCCATCCTTTTCTGTTCTAGATCTTTCACGAACAATCGAGAGCTATCTGGAATGACCAATACAGGAGGATATTTTGATATCGGCGATACTTCTTCATGACTTTGCCGAATTCCATTACAATAATATGAACATAAACGACCTAGGACGTAAGAGATATCCGATACCCCATAAGATTCAAACCTGATGATTCGTGAACTACACACTCAAATGTCCGTATATTTGCGACATTGTCAATGCCTGCTATATTAGTGAGCATAGGTATTCAGAAAGTGAATCACCATGTATGTACTCGATAACCAACTATTCATCCGAAACTTTATAACAATACTCCGCAGTTTGAATATCAAATGGAACATAATTAAACGGTGACATGTGAATGAGGAGCAATTATGCAATAACGGTTGTATTAATTATTATGCCTTCGGTGTTTATTAACTATAGAGTAGAGAGGTATTTCACTGACTGCTTGGTTGAGTTATATCTAACTTCTACTATTCGATATTGAAATTAAGCACAGAGAAGCCAATGTATATAATATCGCAGCAATTCTCAGGAGGGCTGATTTGTTCTCATAGATATTCCTCGATATCATGAAATTTGAAGTAGAGTCTAGTTCAAAGGCTAAGTATCTCAGAGAACAATAACGGCGATATATTGGCAATATAAGATAAATAATTGAAAACGTATAAAGTGAATAATGGAATATACATTAATTCTTGCAATTTTCGAGTTTCGACTCGATGGACATATTTTCGAACATTTATTATAAGATCAAGTCATTATTTTTGAGTCATTCAAGTTGCTATTTTCGTGATAGGTACTCACTGTTTAGTATGGATCATCCGAATGTAACAAGAAAACGTACTAATGAATAATCCCTGGACATTTCAATATCGAATTCTGAGCTGACATCTTGTTACTTATTTCTAAACTCAGCCCATTTAAAAGTACCATGATTTTTATATTTACTGTGAGAATTGACTGTCTGCTCGACTAAATTCACCACAAGAAACGAAAACCATAAGAACAGCGTATTGTTCGAGTTCTGCAATTCTTGAACATGATTTTCAGACAAGATGCATAGAAGTATGAGAGTAAGAAGGTTTAAAAGTCATACACCATGTTTCTCGAAACTGAGAACTTGATTGTTACTATTATTTTCATCGTCTACTATTATATTCATGAGCA
Organism: Chrysomela aeneicollis; assembly: GCA_029955515.1. Lineage (NCBI taxonomy): Eukaryota > Metazoa > Arthropoda > Insecta > Coleoptera > Chrysomelidae > Chrysomela > Chrysomela aeneicollis. Next base: position 9,056,389 of record JARUHQ010000017.1, read on the forward strand.
GTTTTGTAGAAATAAACATATTAATAAAAATGTCGCTACTAGGTTACTAGATGATATCTTCATCGGAGAATGTCGTTGCGTCTACATCTGAGGGGTTTGGGTGTGGGGAGATGTGTTAAAAGATGTAGGTGTAATTTGATGTGAGTGTGAAGAGATGAATTAATGCAATATACCACTGTGCCAAGGATTTGTTCAGGTAAAAACCATTACCATTCTCTTCGATGGCCAAGCGGCAATGAAAGCAGTCAGCTAGACGCAAGTCAATTCTCGATACTGTTCTTGGACTACTTAGAGGCCCTAGAAGAACTAGGTTGTCGAAATAGAGTGACTCTAACCTGAGTACCAGCATATACAGGTTATAAGAGCTGATAAACCAGCTGAAGAAGGAGCAAACAAGGCTCTGAACGGTACATAACCGTTTTGGGGTATACAAGCTATACAAGAAACAAGCATCAAAATTTGGTTGCAAAATAGATCCATAAAATGGTGGAATGACTCGCCTGAAATAAGACACGCTAAAGATTTCATCGAAAAACCATCGCCAACATTCACTGATGACTACTTTCTGAGACAGAATAAGAGAACAGGGACTTCACACAAAGCACGGTATAGGTCAAAAAACTCGCCAAAAAAGCATATGAACACGATTGACCTTTCAGATGAATTCCTGTGCAGGTTCTGTCAGAAAGAGAAGTAAACAACAGTACATATAAGGTTTCTAACGATGGAAGAAGAAAAACCAAATGCTTTCAGAATTCAGATATATGAGGGATCTAACAACACAGCCTATGGAGTCTGATAGTAAAGACAGAGCTAGACAGGGACCTCTGACTGATTAAGACATTAAATCTTAGAAGGAAGAGAATAGATCATCAGCTCATCTAGAATTTTTTCAAGGTTTCAAGACGAAGGACATTTTCTATCAACAAAAAAATGAGTGAAACCGATAAAAAAATTATCAGGAATTCATCTGCTGATGCGTGGAAGATTCGGTAAGAAAATTTCATGAATTGGAGCTTTTGATATGATGAGAAGATGAACCCTACGACCTATTCTGCGTAGATAGTGACTGAAGTTTGATACAAAAATTTCAGAAACATTTGAAACAATAATCCGTTTGCAATCATAACATCTGATATCACATGGCTACCCAGTTATCACTTATTAGTTCCATTCAGGAACTAACGAAATTATTGCGGTTATGTCCCGTTGCTATAAGCAACGTATACAAAAAGGGGCCTTCTAGAATTGGTTGATAATAAATTTATGAAATTTTCATTCTTATCTGATCTAATCTAATCTGCATGAATAAAAAACCTATACTTAATATTCGTGCAAGCTATAGTAGAAACATATTGGATAAGATTTAAGAACATAGTTGAGCGAAAACGTTTATGAGCTCATTACCAAAGGAAGCTGAAGGGCTCCTCGAAGTTAGACAAAAAAGACTTGGAACTTGACAGCTCATCAGTATAATTAAAAAAAATAATGATCTATCGTAGATGTTCATCTATATCTACTGATATCTCGCACAATCTGTGACTCCAACAGCTCCATTGACAGTTCCTCAATCCAGGAAAGTATATAGGTTTCAGTATATTTTGATACGTGATCGGGTTCTGATTCATTCACAATTTTTTTAAACTATCGAGAATAGTGGAATTCACATAAGATCGACATCTTTATTTGGACCTACATTAAAGTGATATTGTTCATTGATAAGATCACTTCGTTATGAGAAAGCATCCAGGCAACAACTGATCATCAAAATTCGTGAAATATATTCGTCACAGAAAGGCATCATTCCCCTATACAAAGCAAAATACTATCATGGAGTCAGATATTCTGAAATATATTTGATTCCTGAAAACTTCCACTTCGAACGTCAAAATCGAAAAGAATATTCTGTATCCAGGCAGTTCCGAGTTCTATCCAATTATGGTGGATTAGAACAGCCAACGATCATAAAAACGGCAATAAATCCTCTCAGTCTCGGTAAAAACTACATTGGATTTTCTTCTGCATCAGTGAATCGGAGAGTAGTTAATTGGGTGAAATGATTCTTCAAATGAACAACGGATTTCGAATCACTTGAATGAGATAGCGGAAAAGTTAAAACTTCCTGATACAAAACCGTATCGTATACTATAGCAAAAAAAATAAATTGTGCATATGATCACTTGAGTATTCGTTAAATTGAAATAGTGCATATGACATTTTGCTGATTTTTTCTTTGACTTCTCATTTGAAGGGATATAAAGCAAATAATTCAAATAAAACAAACTCGATGACAAGGCAAGGAACTATAAGATATATTTAAATATAAGGAATATATAAAAAATGTGTGAACCGAATAACGAAAATAAAGAACACAGAATCACGGAACAAAAAAACGAGTTTTCGTGAAGTAGTTTAAGCAACACAATTGGAATAAAATTCCGACTTAAGCTCAATTTATAAACTCCGCTGCCGTAGCTACAGTTTTACGCTCCAGTTACTGTTCGTAGATGGAATGTGCTAAAAATAAACATTTGTTCATAAACTACGCAACTGATGCAGGTGCCGTCGGATATCTCCTCAATACATTTTGGAACGGCGAAGATGCATCTTTTTTTCGATGATGATTCTAAAATACGCAGTTCTACTTTCTGTGCAACTCAAATGAAGCAGAAGATTGATACCTGAAGAATTTGAATGAAATCATACGGAAACACGAATAATTCAATTTACATCTGAGCGATATACCTATGTCTCCAATCTGGAGCCAGTGTCGATATTCTGGAAATCAGTCTTGATTATTTGTTGACATGGTGGACCCAATATATATATGGATTGACTTCAATTTGCCTCATGTCAGTATCCCATATTTTGGATATCTCGAAAAAATTACCATTGTAATGTTCATAACATGAATACTATTCAGAATATGGCACTATTACATTCAATTCAGACAATCATAATGATAAATAATTTGAAGAAAAGAAAAAATACATTAGATTTGGATGGATTTGATGCATTACATTTATGTTGGGTTGTATAATACTCGAGGTTTTATTCGGATTTCTACTTATTATAGAATTCGACCTATATATTAATATTTTGGAAACTATAATATCTTCAACGAAATGCATCGTTATGTTTAGTAACTGACATTACTGGTGCAATTCTGAACCATCTTGTATTTGTTTCAATTGAATATCAATCGATAGTAAATAAAAAATCGAAACAGGGACATGCGAGCCTTTTTGAGCAATAATGAATAGTTTCCAAAAAAAAATCCCAAAGTCGAAAATACAGATTTTCACAGGCTTTATCTCTGTATTCATTCTCGCTAGACCACAAAAATGATATATAGACGAAATCTACTATTCAGGGAGAATCTGAAAATGAAACAGAATACAGGAAATCTCGAAAGAAATAACAAAGATGATGGTACTTTATGGAATGAGTGGCAACGTTGCATTGCTGGAAGAATTTAAATCGATAGACCAAGAGCACCAACTTGAGTTAACAAATTTTCAGAATGATCCTATGTCCCGTTCTCTGTAAACGTCTAAGATACCATCGACCGTGACCCACCCTGTAAATGTGTATATCGAGTTTTGTTGCATGACATTCAGACATAACATAATTTCAGCAAACATCTAGAATCGAATCAGAAACGTTCCATTTCAGTAAAATCAGCATAATAAATGTAACTTTTTATTAAACATTGGGTTGGAACCTATACCAGGTGATTGGTGAAACCTTTGAATATGTACTCCTTTCAGAATGAATGAGAAAAAAATTCACAGAATAAGAAACCTATATAAGCCTGTACCTACAGGCTATGTTGAAAACTATGTTAACCTGCTGAACTAATCCTGTGAAATATTTTTCTTCAGCCAGGCTAAAACAATACAGTGAATCGATCGTCAACTGATAAAAAAGGGCTGATCGACTCTTCAAGCCCAATCAATTACACTGGACTAGTTCTCAATCATTTCACGAAAGCAACATCAACCCATTTGGAGCGATCCAAGTAGGAATAATAGGCGATAGTTATATCACAAGCACAAAACTAGTTTTGAAAGAGAAAATAGTCTATCCAATTGAAATATCAAACATAATTTGAAATGAATGTCTGGTAGACTACGAGCAAAAAACAACTACTTTCCTATATTTGGTTGTAGTCTATGCAACGATTCACCCTGTGAATGCAGATCGCAAATGTTTCTTTCTTCCTAAGACGTGACAAATTCACATCGGGACAGGCACGACTAACAACCTACAGACCGGTTTCGGGCTTATTGGCACTCATCAGTGCAGGGTAGTTATCCGAGTAGAGACCGTGAGATCTCCACTCAAAGCGTTGCCTGTCCCAATGCATCTTAGTCGCGTCTATTTGACCGCACTGAGCCGCGTTCCAAGAGGCAGTTAGACGTGGCGACACCATGCGGCAGAAGAAAAAAACACTCCAGAAACAAATCTACCCAGAACTTGGAAGTGGCTTAGAGCTCGACTTAGCTAATGAATGAAAAATGGAAAAGCCATAAATTGGACAAAAAATTTTGATAGAAAAATAGTCTTTCCAATTAGTCACTTCGATTTTGCAGATGCTGTCTACGGTCCTTGTCTGGATAAAGTTGATGCAGACAGAATACAGCGTGTACAAAAATCTACTTTAAGATTCATTTATGGTATTCGTCGTCGTGAATCAGTTTCTTATAAATTAATTGAAACAAAATGGCTATCCATGGAGGACCGTAGAAAATTGCATTCTGCTACATTGTTTCACAATTTAATACTTTTTAATCGTCCCTCATATCTTACACAAAAGATTCGTTATAGAACTGATGTGCACTCGCTGAATCTGAGGTATCGTGGCTATATTTCACCACCATCGTACAGTACTGCTTTCTATCAGAGAGGTTTTTCCTTCAATGTTTACTGGCTTTATAATAGTATTCCGGAACAATTAAAGACCTTATCAGCGACTGCATTCAAATATAGATATAAACAAATCTTGTTGAGTTTGCGTACATAGTGACCTTCGATGTTTTTTTGTTATAATTTTGTTTTCTCTTCTTTTATTTTTTGGGCCTTTTGGTATGGTAATGCTCAATACGGAACAATAGTAATTTAAATAGTATAGTAGGGGGTTGGACTAGTATCTTTTTCAATTGTTTTCAACCTCCTGTTTGTCAAAAAAAAATCAAATATTTTACTAATTACTGTCATATTGAATTGTAATGCTTTGACAAATAAATTATTATTATTATTAATTAAACTATCAAACATAGTATTTACCAGGAAAGTAGTTGTTTTCTGCTCGTAGTCTAACAAACATTCATTTTAAACTATGTTTGATATTTCAACTGAATAGAATATTTTTTCTCTCTCAAAATGTTTGTCTAATTTAAGGCCATTATTCACAACACCAGTGTTCCACAACGATCTGTCTTGAATCATCCCTGTTCATGATCTACAGCAACGACCTGTTAGATGTGACCTCCTGTCCTGTCCACAGCTTTGGGGATGATGGTACACTTCATACTGCTTTATCATCTAGAATCCTTGTATCATCTAGGCAAGCCAGAAGTACAAGGCATCAGTGACATAATCTGACAGAAATTTTGAAATGTGGATCTGATGATCATGTGGAGTTAAATGCAACAAAAACTCGTACCTGTAGTTTCTCCAAGAAGAAGGACCTCACAATGCCTATGATTTGATGATGTCCTATAAATTATTCAATATCAATCCTAGGTATAATCATCAACAATACATAATGATCATGTGAGTCCCATTGCTGAAACTGCTTTGAAAAAATATTATTTTTTTGTTTTGTGCCAAGAGCTACTCCACACCCAATAGCTCATTATGATCTACAAAGCACATATATTCGACCTGTCATGGAGTATTGTTCACATACGCTGCACTAACGAAAGCATTTACTTCTCTCAAACATCACATCTCTCTCCTTTCTATAGATATTAATCATCATGGTCGATGCTTATCGGAAATCAAGTATATCACGCTATGCTAGCTAGAATAGCAGTGATTTCTCCAAAATTTCAGTCGAATGTACTTATATACATAAATTCGTCTATGAAATCATGCATATTGCGTTTCAGTTTCAAGATCGAAGCCTAATGAGTTCAATTTCTTCATTTATGCCACTGAGGAGGCAAGTAATTAAAATCTTGGCGCACTTATTTGCCTCCTAATGGCGCAGTGGGCGGAGCTTATAGCCCTATTGTCGCCACTGTCTTGTATAGAGTCACTGTAATGCTACCATATGAGCAATTCCGAACAGAAAGAGCAGATGGATACCCTTTCATTGTCAAGTTCAAGACTGCCAAACTACAATCAAAGTTGACGTTTCTCATACTGAAACAATAAAATGATATATATGTTGCTAAGCAACACTTTTAGTGCCTGTATAATGAACAAACAATCGAAAATAAAATAAAGTTACAATACAAAATATTCTGTTCTTTTATGTTTCTTTATACGGCCAGCATATCATTTTTGACTTTTTATAGAGCCACATTTAATATGAGGTGAATATGAGGTCAACTCAAATCCATTCAGTTAAGCTTGTATAAAATGATGAACCTCCTTCACTGGCACGATGTTCCTCAACGAACATTATAGGTTTTTCTCTCATAACCGTCAAGAAAATATACCAGAAATAACTTGTGCATCCCGGAATATATCTGTATGACTCTGAAACAAGTTTGCAATCAATAAATCTGCTCTATGTTCCTTGTATCGTCACAGATTAGAGAACCTAGGTCTACAAACACAATGATGATGAGTTAACCTAAGATTTTAAGATGACAAAAACACCTGATCCATTTATATTGCAGAATATACCTATTTTTGAAGTTGGAGGAAAAATTCAATCTGCTTCTGCGGAACAATGACGTCATGTTTTCCGGAAAGATTGTATTTCACGCGATGACAAATGATGTCATGAGAATTCAGGGTAAGCATTATTTCCGGCACTGCAGGAAAGCCCAAATCATCCATATTCGAAGAAATGTTTTATCAGCGTTCTCACAATACTCGCAATTACGTGTAAACTGAAAACCTCCGGGATTTCATTTCATTCTGAATATTTGGGTATCCTCTGATTACACATCAGTGAACTGTGCAAATGTTTGGAATTGGTTGAATCAAGCAGTGATACAATTAAACAAAGTATTGTTTGCGGAAATGTTCTCTTTTTCCTATCCAAAAATAGTAGATGTGATTGATTAGGGATATTGAATGGAACAAGAATTGATCCTTCAGGCTCAAGAACTTCCTCTATGACTATGAATTACTATCACCTGAAAAACTATACTCATAAATTATTTCGCAATCCATGAGTTCTCGATAAAATAATGGTTTGGGGATATCTCGGGGGATATTTATTTCTCCCATGAAATGCATAAACTAAATTGTGGAGAACATCCACTGAACAATGCTCATAGCCACTAACAAACAAACATCAAAATGAGATTTGGAAATCTCGTACGTCAACAATTCACCAAAAAAACATCTACTTTCCTGGCAAATACCACGTAGTAAATTGAATAACATCTACTCGTAGTCTGTGCACCATTAACTAAGTTAATTCAGAATGCAAGTGTTTATTTCCTAATACGCGGTTATGATTACATTGAGACAGGCACGCCTGACCACCTACAGACCGGTTTCGGGCTTATTGGCCCTCATCAGTGCAGGGTATAGCGAGAATAGATCTTGAGATTTCCACTCGAAGCGTTGCCTGTCCCAATGCAATCAATCAATATTTTATAGAACTGAGCCGCGTGCCAAGTAAGGCTTGGAACTAGCGACCCTATGATACATATACAGATACAAGGCTCCCACATCATGAGACATATGGCAGTGGCTGATGCTCGACAAAGCAATATGATACGAAGGAAAAAGTAACGCATGTAACGCAAAAATCCAAAATGAGATTTAAATAGTATGAAGTTATATTGATACTATAGGGCCATGCTCTTGCATGGTATCAATATTCAACAGTAACCTCAGTTATGAAACTCATCCCTGTATATATTCACTATATATAACATAACAATGAAGTGGAACTTCGACAATGATGCAAAATATAGGATACACAATACACCTCATTAAACATATCAACCATAGAACATATCAACCATAAAACTAATCGAAAATGGCACACCATCTCTCAGTTGCAAATTTATATGATGTATGCCTGAAGAATGCTGGTAAAAGATTCCGATAACAAATGGTTGTGAAAATGCATAAAATAAGTTATGAAAATATTGATTGCTCCGATATATTGAATGCGAAAGTTTCGTCCAGATTGTTTATACCTTTCATATACACCAACTCTGTTGTTGATGAAGTTTTCTTTTTACAACTCACCATTACAGAATATTTCACGGTTACCTGTCGTTCATATTTGTTCGAAGAGTTCAGTTCTACTGAACGAGTGAAAGGTGTTCTGCGATGATTGTTTATCAATATAAAACAGATGGTGATAATTCAATACGAGTTTCGTCAATCAAAATATATCCAGGAAACAAATTGAATACCTTCTCTTTGCCAGATATATACCGAAACATCGATCAACGATTTCCTTCTCCACGTACCTGAACCTATTATTCTCGCACGTCAGGTCATCTTCTTCCTACTAAGCCAATTCAGTCAGCTCATGGTTTCCCGAAATCCATCCCTATTCCTATTTATCACTCCGGGGTTTCCAGGATGAGTCTCTGAATCATCTTTGAGATGAACGACTTCGGATTACGGCGTGCTGTCGAGCAATTTGGAACTAATCCCATCAAGGCCATACGATTTCTTGTAGAGTGTTGAATGTGAATGCTCATGTCGCGTACCATAAATCACAATGTAACAGACATTACCTCGTCTTATCTCTGGCACTCTTCAACTAATGCCTGCGACGAACGTGGAATATTGACGCAAGAGTTCTAGGAAGACTCACGTTGTCCCTCCAGAAGGAGGTTTCCACTCGGAAAATATTGTGAATTTCAGTTGCAAGAGCAAGTCGTGCTTGGAATAAAGATGTTTTTGACAGTGGAAATTCAATTCGAACTGATTCCGATACCAGAATGATACCAGAATGATACCAGACTATTATCTACTAACACTTTAGGTATTTCACCCCAGGGTAGGTAGTCACGTAATTGTTGAATAAATCGAGTCTCATTTTCAAAATAGAAAATATCAGTATTGACCTCTATCAACCCACTGAGCAATGTGTCAGGTTTGCAACTACCTTACTGCAAGATTGCAGGAACCACTGAGACGGACGTTCATCAATTCTATATTTCTTGATGACACATTCTAGCAAGGTTACTGCATCATTACATCACATAAATTGAATGAAAGTTATTTTTTTTATTGTAAATGTAATGTTTTCAGTAAGGTTACTTGCAATATCATGAAGTATTATGAAAACTACATATTGAATATTTTTACTACCAGCTTGATGCAATATGAGAGTGACCACTGAATAGAAAAGTATGTGTGGAGCCCATTTAAAACTTGCGAATAAATGCATAAATTTCAAACATATATTTCATTAACATATACAAAAATACTTGGGGAGCCAGTCCAATATTCAGTAGAGAAACTCAAACAAAAAATACCAGATGAAATATGATGAAAATACAATCAGTAACTTGATATAATTGTGATGAACTTTGTGTATATGGAAATTTCATTTATATTCTTCGCCTCCGCGTCACAACGAGTAGGTACCTATATACTACTTCAAGTAACCATTTTTTTGATATTTGCGAAAATTATTTGAAACTATTTTATTCCTAAAAACCTTACATTCAATATCACAATGAAATAAGTAAAAAATTTATCACTCTCACTTTCAGTCTTGTGAATATCAAATATGCTAGTGACGAGACCTAAATATGGACCAATAACACCATTATTGTACTCGAAACTTGATTATAAATCCATTTTGTAATATTACAAATGAAATGTAATCAAAAATTGAATTCATAATTTGCTATAAAATTGTTCATAGATTGTTCATGTATAATGTTGCGAATATAACGAATTCTCTAGTTGAGGCAATGATGCAGCTGAATCTCAATCAAAAATTCCTTGCCGTCACCAAGACCTAGCGCAGAATTCACCCAATATCCAATAGTTTATTGGCGGAAGACTATTAAAGGCGTATACGGATATCGATGGCAGCAATATTAGGGAGATATTTTACCTGTTATTCCGAAGTAGAAGAAGCACAAACATTTCGGCAAAGTGGCAATACATCAAAAATTATAATAATACAACTTACTATAAATTTGAACGTATCATGATATTTGCATCATCAAGCGTATAGAGATAAAAATTGGTAAATATAACAGGCGTAGAGATTATTAAAATTGCGTCGACTATACTGATCGAGTACCTACGTATTACCGAGGGAGTGGAAGGCAACGAGGAAGCAGACTGCCTTGCCAAAGAAGGGGCAAATACACAATTTCTCGGCACAGAACCCTTCTGTGGACTCGCCAAGGCCCACTTGAGAGAAGAGTTCCGACGCTGGAAAGCAGATGAAATTAAATCTCACTGGCATGGAGTGCCAGAGGAAAAAGACAAGCGTAAAGGCTAGTGAACCTTTCGCCAAGGAAAGCTAAACAGCTTCTCGAGTTGGACAAAGATACTTGAAACTGGTAACGGGACTCCTCACTGGACACTGCCCTCTGAGGTATCACCTCAAAAAGATGGGTAAAACAGTGAGTGATAGTTGCCGCTACTATACGAGAACTTTCCTGAAACTGCAGAATATTTGCTTTGCGAATGCCCAGTAGGTACGCTTTTGCAAGAGGCTCAAGTTCCTGGAAGGGGGCTCCTTAGAGCCCTCCAATGTCAGGAACCTAGCTCCCAGAAAACTGATAAACTTCGCAATCCCGCGCCTCGTATAGATTAAGGGTTATGCACAAAAGATCTGATAGGTCGAGGTGCTTGAGAGGCTGCACAGCCTTAACGACCCCCCACCCCTTCAATCTACAATCCACAACATGCTGATCCACTATGCAAGCTGGTACTTTTAATGAACGGTATAATAGATATTGTCATAACCATACATTCCTATTTTCATAGTAATGAATACTATACCAATGTATGGTAGTGAATACTATAAAAGTTGCTACCATGTGTACTTCATATAGGCTATGTATAATAGGCTAACGTTCTGATAAAAAAATGTGAATTGTTGATAGATAATCCTTGAGTTTTGGAGGTTAGTTTTCAGGCCCAAAATGCTAGTGGTATTGTCTTATGTTGTTATTGTAATTTTTTGAACGTTACATAATCGCTTCAACAGAAATATCGCAGTTTAATGATCATAGAAAAAAAATCAAGTGACCATTTGAAATATTTATGTATAATACGATAAATATTCTCAAAGAAGTTTTCCTAGAATAACTCAAATAACAGTAGATACTTCCAATGATTATTCTGAGGAACCGTTTCACTCAATGATCCTGAAGGGTGTATAAGACCATTTCTTTGTTGTGGCACAACATAATAGGAACTGGCAATCCAATCCATCGTATTCTGAATTGACTTGACCATTACTTTGATGGGAATTTCGAGTAATTGGAATTTCACGATGTGATTTTCAAAATCAATATATTAACGATACAAGCAACACACTTCAAATGGTCCAACTCACAATGTTAACATTTTTTCGATTTTCTTTACGCATATGGTGTGTGATGCTCATTATCCTAGATTATTTTGATTTTATCTATTTTTGTCACGTGTTTTTCTTTATTGGAGTTGGACTTTCCTTCTTTCTCCTATATATGTGCTTCATATTCACATTTCTTACGTTCAAGTTGATCTATAATAATTCAGTCTGCTTGATTTTTCGTCTTGTTTTATTTGAAGAGATTCTGATATTTACAACTTCACTCTCCTGAAGCACAGGTCTATTTTGTATATATCCAGAGATGGATGATCAATTATATATTATATTGAGTATTCAATATTAAACAACTAGCCGGAAAATAAGATGAATCGATGTGAGTATAGATTATCAATAATACTATACAGGGTGCATGTTTTTCGAGCTCCACTATGAGTATCTCAATTATTATAAGTCATTAGAGATAGAGGCACTTTTTCACAAGAAATCTGAATCTGTCATCGTATTTTTCAATGCGTTCTTGATGTCATAGATACAACTTTGGTTTCTCTTATAGTTTGCGAAGAGTGCTTTGGAAAGAACACCAACAATTTCGTTTGAGAAATTGAAGAATGACAGTTTAATTGAATATATGGAAGCTCACCTACTTTGAAACTGAGCAATCTATCCATTTAACCTTCTGTTCGATTCGTTCGCTCGTATGTAAAACGGAAGAACAGTTACCTGGTAAGTATTGCTATATAAACATCAACACGATATCATCGAATACAACTCAGATACAATTATCGTTTCGTCTAATTCAACCTTCTGTGTAACGGAAGTACCGTCACCTGGTGAGTATCACTATATATACAGTATTGCGATATAATCGGATACCATCCAGATACATTGATTGTTCAGTCTATCCATTCAACTTTCTGTTCGTTTCGGTCGCTCGTATGTATAACGTAAATACCGTTACCTAGTGAGTATAACTATATACACAGCATAACATTATAATCGAATACAACCCAGATACTATCTAACCTGGCGAGTATTTCTATATGAACGTCATCACGATATAATGGAATACAACTCAGATACAATGATCGTTCCGTCTATCCATCCAACCTTCTGTTCAGTTCAGTCGCTCTTATGTATAACTGGAGAACAGTAAACTGGTGAGTATAACTATATAAACATCATCACGATATAATCGAATACAACCCAGATACGATGATTGTATTATCTATACATTCAATCTCCTTTTCGATTTGGTCGTTCGTATGTGAAACGGAAGAACAGTTACCTGGATAGTTTTGCTATATAAACATCATCACGATATCATCGAATACAACTCAGATACAATTATCGTTTCGTCTATTAATTCAACCTTCTGTTCAATTTAGTCGCTTGTATTTATGAAGGACCTGATGAGTATAACTATATAAACATCACGATATAATCGAATGATACCCAGATAAGATGAGTTCAAACTATCCATTAAACCTTCTGTTCGATTCGTTCGCTCGTATGTAAAACGGAAGAACAGGTACATGGTTAGACTTACTATATGATAATCATCACGATATAATCGAATACAACCCAGATACGATGATTGTTCAGTTGTAGAAGTTTTTCGCCGGTTCTAGACCTCCTCCCAAGGTCACACACCCCCACGTGGCAGTGGGGGGTCAATGACCTTGGGGGGGGGGTCAATGACCTTGGGAGGAGTGACCTTTAGAAGAGTGACCTTGGGGTGAATGACCTTGGGAGGAGTGACCTTGGGGTGAATGATCTTGATGCTATCTTGGGAGAAGTGACCTCGAGTTGACGACCTTGAGAGGAGGGTGCCCTCGGGAGTCAATGTGGCCTTGAGAGGAGTGCGTCCTTGAGGAGGGCTCTCTTTTTCTGTGAGCGTGACCTTGTGTTTTCACACCTCTGAAATGGGAGAAGGTGCGACCTTGAATGCTGCTGCTGCGTCTGCATGCACCATTCTCCCACGAGAGTTCAAGATCGCGTCATATTGACCTGCAGTGCTTGTTTCCAAACCTTTACGCGTAGTGATAATTTACGCCGTCTTGAATTAGGATCGACATAAGCTTGAAAGTTTTGTCTTCGCAATAGTAAACAAAGTTATAAAATATGCTCGACTACCACACCATTCGCGATTGAGATTGGTCAATTGAGGACCAAAAATGTTTAGATCCGAGGATTATCATCACTCATTCAAATCCCTTCGAAAAAAGTCAAACTTACGGTAGATGAATAGAATTTCTCTGAGCTTAAATACAGCCAAATCGAACAGGAGGTTTGTGCGAAAAAAATGGGCGTAAACGAATTCCTCTAATATTTGTACCTGGTAGGAAATGTCTACTGTATACAGACAATCGGGTCAATTCTGTTTGAATCTTGTTATGATAACCATATTGTTACGTTTATATAATTCGATATAATTACTCTAATATTCACTTTTTAGCCGAGAAGAAGACATGAAATAGCAAGATTTCATGGAAATTAACAAATTATATACTTCAAAGTCGATTTTTAAAACGATAATTCATCAAATCTCTGTTGTGATAGCAATATCTTCTCTGTAACCATATTGCTATTTAAAAACAGAATAGACCCGAATAAGCCTTTATATTAACAATATTCAACCTCAATAAAGAAATTCCAGTCTTCGCAGCAAAAACTAAAAAGATGGAAGCATATTCTCTTCGCTTTCGGTTATAACATTTCGCGAATCCTTGAAATAACCAAGACAAATTACAATTTTGGTTGTTAACGAAAATCCTAATGAAATATCGTATCCACATTGTCATGCAAAAAAAAACGATGAAATTTTGATGACTGAATTTATCATCAGACTTCAGAATGATATTCAGAGTTGAGTTGAAAATATCTGGAATCAATATATCATTTGGAAAACAGGCGACTTGAAGAAATCGTGAAACACGCCTATCCCACGTTATACCTTCATTTAATTGATATTACGTCATTAGTGTTGGCGTTATGACGTAAATCGAAACAAGGGTTATGATACACCTCAATTGAAAAGTCTTTGAATCGCTCTCCCATATTATTATAGTAATGTACTTAATAATTATTGGTATAATAATTTTTATAACTATGCTCCTCAAGTATTTTCATGAAAAAATTCTAACGGAGCAAAATCTGGAGACCTTGAAGACCATTCGATAGATTCCCTTATTCTCCCTATTCACCGTCTGGAAAAACGATATTCGAGTAGGTTCGTATATAATTCTGCAGAAATAAATATTCTAACAATTAACATCAGAAAAAGACGATTCAGAAATCTTTCGAATAAGATGCCCGAGGATATTGTGTTTAATAACTAAAATGAAAGCCCATCATGCCCAGTCCTACTTTTGGTAGCCCTACATAATATACAAATATATTATCGAAGAATACTAAAAAACAAATTTTGTGAAATGATATCAGAAAAAGTTCAGAACAGCAGAACATAGCAAGTTTTGAAAAATTTCAATTCGAAAGGACGAAGGAACTCATAAATAATAGCAACAGTTATACCTATCAATTTTTGGATATTATTTTCTGAATATTCGCATATTGTGTTCAGCTGCTTTATAAGAGGTCACATATCTCCAGAATATTGTGACCTACATGGGTACTGTTTATTATTCATGAAGGTGCTTCTATCTGCACAATCTTGATCAAAACAAAAAATTGTCCGATTTTTTTTCAACTAGAACTTATGAAGCAGCTGAACATAATGTCAATGTAGGAAACAATATCGGCATTTCTCCATCCACCAACAACAGTGATGATATTCCTGATGATCTTCCTGAATAAATTCATTATCTCTAACGCATATGAATTTAAAGGGAAATCCTGAGACAAGTCGTTTTTTATTTTCAAATTGACATCTCTTGATATACATACGGAGTTTGTGACGTCATCCGCGTAGTTGTGGTGACGTCATCGATTATTTTTCAAATAGGAAGACACCCTGTTTAAATTTTTTCTGGATGGTATATCCATTGTCTAACTGACCGTATACTAATATTAGGAAAATAAAGTGATGCAGGGTAGGAAAAATTATTTTATATTCACAACCTCATATGCTATCAATGTACACAATTACATAGATTGGTCGGAGAGGGTAAATCGAATGGCCAACTAGATCTCCTCATTCGACTCCTCTCGATTGTTCCTCTGAGGTTATCTGAAGAGCAAAGTTTATGTAAGAAGCCGGAAAGATCAGATAATTTGAAAGAACGAATACGAGTGAATATTTCACAAATATATTCAGAAACGATAGCAAAGTTCGAGAATGATTCGTTTTCTGTCTATTACATTGTATTCTTGCAGAAGATCACGAATTTGATTATTTATTGTAACAATTTTCGTTGTAATTATAAAATAATTAATAATTTTTTCTCACCCTGTATTACTTTATTTTCCTAATATTAGTATATCGTCAGATAGACAATGAATATACCTTCTGAAAAAAAATAAACGTGGTATGTTCCAATTTAAAAAAATAATCGAGGACGTCACCACAACTACGTGGATGACGTCCGTATATATATCAAGAGATGTAAATTTGAAAATAAAAATCGACCTGTCTCAGGATTTTCCTCAAAATTCATATACGTTAGAGATAATGAATTTATTTCATACATATCCACCATACTGTATGTCCAGGGTGTCTAAGCGGAAATGAAACAAGGCAATTCAAAAATCGGTTTAATACCTGCAGAACGATTTCAAGGGGGTAATATTGTAAATAATTCCCAACCCCTAAGCTCGGGGTGTGAAAACTAAATTGTGCTAAGCAACATAGCGATTATATAAATGTCTTCCATATCATTTTTTGAAATCGACACTTTTTTCTCCGTTCATTCATTTCCCTCATTTACTATGCTACTTTCGATTAATTTTCATTATTTACCATACTGTTCTTCTGAGAAACAAGAAACTCAATTATTCACAAGTGACGCCATGTTCTTGAACATGAAATTGCTTTCGAAGAGTAAGTAATAAACATCCAGAAATTTTTTCTACTCAGTACATTATATACGTAGATTCTTCCATTCATTTGGGTATTCACTGAAGGGAGTACTCCAACCAAGTAGCGGAAACAAGAGACAAATGCGACTTGAGAGGAAGACTTCTTGTTCAGTTTAACCTAGTTACAACGTGAGGCGCTCTTTTCGAGTATCAAATTTTATTCCTACTCCTTTTACATATTGTCATAGAAAGGAATGCATAGTCGGTTTCCATTCAAATAGAGATGAAGCTTGAATTGACTCAATACCGATTGCTTTATAGTAGCTCTTCTGAAAAAAAGATGATTGTTATACCTGGTCGTTTATAATGAGCTCGAATTATATTTTCTTTCTGAAAATGATACAAAAGTCGTCCATTTCCATTTAATTAGCTCTAGAAGTTGATGTTTCTTATACTGACACAGTTAAATGATTGATATGTATGTTGATAGGCAACACTTTTAGTGTCTAAGAGATAAAGTTGATTGTTTAAATCCTATGATTTGAGAATGAGGCACCTAGTATAGCATATTATTATGATGGTATTTATTATCTCAGAAATAACTGGGTTATTGAGAATGAACAACAGTATTCATCATTTGTTCAACAAGAAATTTTGATACCAATGCATATGTAGTAGGTACATATAATTATTCAATAAATTTGTGTTAGTCATTTCGAAACTACAATCGAAAATATAATTAAACTTATTCGTCAACAGCTACAAATAGTAGATATTCTGATCAGTTTTTTTATATGGACCTGGGGCAAGTGACCAGCACTTTCTTCCTGACTCTTTCTAGAGCCACCTTTGAAGTGAGGCTGAGATTAACATTCAGTTAGGCTGTGAAAACTGGAGAACTTTCAGTATATACTTCGACTTCAATGATTAATGAATTATGTTATCTCTAATCGAAATCGAATAAACAAGAAAACTCTGATAGCACAAATGGAGATAAGGTTAGTTCTTCTTCTTTCTTATCCATTGGCCTTTTCCTGTCAGAAAGTTGTCCAAAGATTAATTGGCATGAGCCACAATGGTGGTTACTTCACTTACGTTTGATCAATTCATCCAGATCCAAAGTGACAAGTTCAAATAACTCACTTTTGATCATGATACAACAATTGATGTACTATTTCACAGCTGTGATATGAGACTACCCAACTACCTATATTCTTTCTCGACTGTTTTTGGTGAGAAATTTCATGCCTCCAATTTGATTTCCTCACCATGCGGCGGAAGGAAGAAATACCCCACTTCCGCTGCTCTGCAAAATTCTTCTATGGAGAGGTTGGCTACCATGAGGTAAAGTACCAACCAAGTAGTCTCCTTTTTGTCCAATATGCATTTTCATTCAGATGACAAATGAACTCTGTTCACTTCTCGAAATTTTCGCAACCCAAATCAGGTCAAAACAAACAAATTTGTAACACCGTAGCGAAATACGCAACTCATCAAACGCTACATCTTGCCCACTCCATCGAAAATAATAGAGAGAGTCTTGGAATTACAAATAGAGAGCCATTTGAAGAAGTGTTCCATATTACCACATACACAATCAGGTTTTTAAAAAGGTTACAGTTGCATAACTGCTCTTCTCCATATCACTGATGATATAATCAAGACCCTCAATAATAAACATCATACAGTGTTAGATTTTAGTAGGACTTTTGATACGATCAATCATGATTTATTTGTTGAATATACTTTTTCAAAACTATAGGTTTTGTGACTTGTGAAATCATAAATAAAGATCTGAATGCTTTCATGTCAGCTGCCACTAACCATTCTCTGATTATAAATCCATCGAAATCAAATGCTATGCTTTTGTATCTTTCCTCTGCATATTTAGAAAATGTTATGCGATACTTTAATACTCTCGATATCCAATTATGCAGACTCTCCATATGGGATTTGTAATATGAAAATAAAATACAGAAAGTGCAAAATTATTGTCTGCGGGGTGTGATGAGACGACAAAGAATAATTGGATGGCTGAATACGCAGTGCTCTTATTATTGTTACTAAAAAACCCATCATATTTACATAGAAAAATGAAGTTCAGAACAGATACGCACAAATATAAGACACGAAGGATTATTAACAGTTCCTTCTTTCAAAACAGAATAATCCAGACGGCCTTTCAGTTACTAAATTCAGCAGCTCAATATACAGTGCTTCAAAACATCATACAGAACTTTATCAATATCATGTTCCTATACGCTTATTTCGAAAAACAGCACTCCTTATACAATACCTATTGTGATATTTGCAATGAATTAAAATTGAATTGTGTACTATACACAGTTATTTCTAGGGTTGGGTGAAAGAGCAAATGTTGCGGTGCTTCATCGCAATATTTGAACTTCGCCCTTATTTTCAATTTACAATCGGTTTCAATCACGACGGTTCCGACACCTCGCAGAGCCGAGCTGGAGAAAACCAGTGACAACCAGTGACAGTGATTCACCATGAGGTGAGTGATCACTGGGATCGATTAAGTGTGCCCTAAGTAGATGCAATTATCCCAGGATGACGGCCATCTGTATGGCTTCAGCTAAAACGTGTGCCTTTTGTCGAAAAGCTGTAATTTTCTAGAGTTCCGAGAGCAGCATCTGTCTTGTACTACCAAGGAAGCCTATTATTAGGATGACCATTTCAACAAAATGATCTGGATATAGTCTGCGGAGTTCGAAGAGAAGATCTCTATATTTTGTCCGTTTTTCCTCCTCTTTCAAAACGATGTTCGGTTCGGCTGGTGCCGAGAATTCAATCACGAACATCGTTCTGGTTTGATGGTCGAGGAGTACTAAGTCAGGCTTATTGGCTTGTATCTGCCTGAGGGTGGGGAATGAGAAGTTCTAATAAATTGCTGCCATAAGGCAGCACTGGAGTTTCGTCAATACCATACGTGTGTCTCAGATGGTAATAGAGCACTCGTAATGCCGCATTATGTCTATGGATATAGGCCGAAACTGCATACACCGTGCATGCTGAAAGCAGGTACATCAGCGTTTCCGGTGCCCTACGGCAGGCCCTGCATCTTACATCAGGGACCTCTATACCCAAGACTCGGCTTCGGAAATGCAACGTATTGAAAACTTCATCCTGGCATGCCATGATGAACCCCTCAGTTTCCGATTCAAGCCCGCCTGACCTCAGAAATGCAAAGGTCAGCTCTTTGGATAAACCCCTGTCTTCGATGTTGTTGAAAATGGCAGAATGTAGGGAATGATGAATCTGTGAATTGAACAAATTGAATTCAAATGTAGTAAAAATGTACAAACTTCAATTATTTTCTCAAAGATATAGAAGAACCTTTTGTGTGTAGTTTCGGACTTTATATGCCGAATGTCTGTTTGGCCTTCTCAGTCCAGCATAGTTTCTTTTTTTTTATTGACCAACCTTTCGGAAACCTGAAAATTTTCCTGATGAATAAAAATAGTGTTCATAATTTCCAAGTGCAAATTACTAATCTGGACTGGACTGTATCAGGTTTATTGAATAGGTACCCACTCTATTATAATTGTTCTCTCACGCTTTAACATTTTTCTGTGGATATATTAAAGTTTACCTGAAAACCCTATTTTCTGCTACTATTGAAAAAGCTTTCTCAACTTATGAATATCAGTCCAGAAAAATGATAACAAATATCTGCAACTAGGTACTTAGCACTTGGCACGACTGCATCCATATTTTTATGTTCTTTGGAAACCTAAAACACGTTTCAAATGTTTATGTTTAGTGAGTATAAAAATATTCGTATATTATTCTCATTCTAAATGTTGGATCATTCATACAGTTGATTTGCATCTACGCCTATTCAATACTCACAAATGAAATCATTTCGACAAAATTTTGTCATCTTTGGAATCACAAATAACACAAGATTTTGCCACTGTGGATACACTGAAAAAACATTGAAAAATAAATAAAAACACGAAAACTTTGAACTTTGCCACATCCTTGGCTGAACATTCGAGATCTGCATTCATAGTGTGAATCGTTGCATGGACTACGAGCAAATATAATTTAATGTTCTGCGTGGTATTTCCAGAAAAGTTGTTGTGTTCTGCTCGTGGTCTACCAGAGATTCAAATGCAAACTGTGTTCGATATTTTCAATTGAACACGACTATTTTTCTTTCATCATTTAATTTCGGAAGAAATCAATACTGAGTATAGAATTTGCCTCAATCCCAAATTGAAATAACTGATTCCCATTCGGCTGATGAAATTACGAAACTCGAAATTGATTTCTAGTTGCTGACCTCCATATCGAAATAGTTGGAGCATCAATTCTCGTTGAAGTTCAGAACAGACGGGACAAGAATCTGAATGCAGATACATGAGTGCCGAGTTTGAGACTACTTTTCTTCAACGGATCGAGAATGATCGTTCTCGAAACTCGAGATACGTGCCCGAAGGCACGTATAAACAAATTCTGGAAATACTTTCCGTCGCATCCCTCCACTTGCAGGAATTTCGAATAACACGAGGACACTTGAGAATTGTTGAAATCTGTTCCGAGAAATTCCATTAGAACGAAAATTTTTCTTGTCTGAGTTCCATCTGCTGAATCGATTCTAAACTGAGAAGTTTCGAATGATATGATACAATAATACAACATTCGTCGAATTATCTTGTCGATTTTTATAATGGTATTTATGATATTCAATTGAATTGTTGGATCTTGGATGTTGTGTCTGATATTTAAGTTGTCATCGATTACCAATCATCTACGATGCTAAAGAGGATATGCCGTCCTTCAGAAGAAACTCCATGCTGTCATGTTTAATTCATCGAAAAATTTAACTCAGCTGTTGAACTATTGTTGAGAATGAAAACCTACTGCAGGGCCGTATTCCTTCTTGACATATGATTAATATATTTCATTTTCACTATCTATCAGTTTATTTATTCTCGAAAATTCAAGAATGTCCCCCTATTCAGTTTATCCCTTCATCACACGTGACCAAATTTGAAAGTTGTCGCCAAAATTTATGGTAGTCAGCTACTGTTTATATATAGTGAACTCAACTAGTGTAGCGTAGTACGGTTGAAATCATGAAAAAAATTTGAATAAAGCTCATCTGAACTATATAGAAACGCACCAGTTTTGGGTGTATGATGTTACTCTTCAGCTCAATTAAGTATTATAAAGCAGAGTAGTCAGAGTACCTAAATCGAAATTACCAATTATTGATAATAACATCCTCAACTGGGCTGGTGGTCGAGTGCGTGTATCGCTGACTTGTAGTCTAGAGGTTCTGGGTTCGAATCCCGGTGGGGCTATTAGAAATTTTATTTATTTCTGTAGCATCGTTTAGCGGGAGGAGATAAGTGACCCATTCTTGGTACCTAGATTTCAATCCTTCGGATTCTCATCGATAACCAGCCGAGTGTAGTGCTTCGGATGACACTTAAAAAGCTAAGGTCCCTGTCTTCCTTACTCACACAAGACTCAATGAGACTTCGAGGGTTGCTTTGCAACTAAGTTGGCGGTTAAAAACACTTTTCAAACACACTTTCAAATCTGAATTGGTACCCCAAAATTATCAATATCAACTATTGATTCAAAATAAAAAATCACAGCAGGAATATCATAATGACAAAAATGTGTCTTCAAAAAAAATTCCTGAATTCAATTCATTCGAAAAAAATTAAAGGTGGAGGTGAACAGGTAAGACCTCTTTATGATTATACCCAGTGGTTCGAAGGTAAGTGTAGTTTTGGAAAGTGTGTCGGATGAAGTATCTTTCCACATTGAAAGGGAGATGTTAATATTTAAGTCACCCAGTATAGCGTAGTAAAGTTTTTGTGGGAAATTAAATGTGATGTCGTGATGGGACAAAAATATATGAATCAGTTAAAATAACGAGATTATTTTCTAGTTTCAATTGCTGACTCTGAACGAATTATTCCAAATATGTCTTCCACTATATACTTAGCACATATCCTATCGAATTAGTAGGCATTCGCTTGAATTTTTTATCGAACTTTTATCGAACCGAGATATGGATTCGAATTTCCCGCGTTCATTTGGCCCACGTTTAGAATTCGTAGATGGAGGTGCTGACCACACATGTGAACAAAACTAGCCCCTTTCGTTTGTATGCAAAATGTAGCACTCTCCTACACCTCATGTATTTTGCAACACTTTTGAGCACTCTTTTGCGAGGTGTATTCTACACCAGTGTAGTTAATCTCTACCTAGTCCGAAACAAGGGTGAAATACACTCGAAATTAATTTAAAAATTGTGTGGTTAGGTCACATGTAACAAAGCCATTAAAATCCAAGAAAACATCAAATCGATGCTAAATGAGTATAATCTTGGTATAATTAAATTCAAAATTTGCGATGAAATAGTCACTCTGGAATCTGGAAAGGGTTATTTTTAAAAAATGGTAGCTGGAGAGTGGACTCATATGTGGCATGAAGATTTGTTGTTGATTGATTCTTCCAAGATTCTTCTGATGATGAATCAGTTCTCAGAAACTATTACATGATATAATATATCAATCAACAATCAAAAATAACATAAAAAATGTACGTGACTGTTCAAGTTTCTGATTCGTCTGAATATCATAAGGGTAATTGCACTGAAAATCAGCTGATTTCGAGTGTGGTGTAGATTACACGACACTGAAAAGCAGACGCAGTCGCAGTGATGAATCATGTATCGGATACTGCTGATTCAGAAGTAAGATTTTTGAATATTAAAAAATTCTTACATTATCTTCCTTCAGCGAACCGAATCACGGATTTAAAGTACTTTTACACTTCGAAATAGTCCCAAAAATACTGAAATTACTAAACAAACTGATACAAAAATGAAATGAATATTTTGATTGAGTTGTCGTTTCTTTGAAATAATTCGCAACATTTTACCTGATTTCCTGAAGAATATTTCAAAATAATAAAATCTGTATATTTTTTCAACTAATTCCTGAATAATAGGTATTATTTTGAATATGGCGGGACATGGCGGGAAATTCTGTCATGACCTGTGGGATATTGACAGATTTCAGATTGGCAACACTGCTATATACTGTTATACCCATCGTATCTTTTATACCACGGGAATAATGAAACGATGAAAGGAATATACTATCAATATACCTACCGGTAAATCAATTTCGTTGACAGTCATTGAAGAGTCATTGAGATGATGTGGAAACTGTGATTCGTGAATGGAACATAAAAACCACAAATTATTTGAAAACCCAAATACGTAAATACTAGGTATATATTACCATCTTCAGTGAAAGCAACAATGAAACAGAATAAAAAACTCATCAGTTATTATACAGTTGTGGCAAATTTGGTTAAAATTATTGGTACAATTACAATGAAACTTCAGATGGTTGAAATGAGGTGAATGATACCATACATGGAAAGAATTGTTCGATGAATTTATATTTGCCACCTCTATATGCATTTTCTGCAACATCTTAGATTTAACCACAAGTGCATTGGGTTCAATTTCATTTGATTGAGAGGTTGATTGGTTCAACTGATTGTTCTTTAGTGAAAACTGGTACTCATCATAAAATTCATCTTATATCCTTCCCTAGACAAAAAATCCAAAGGATTAAACTCAGGAGACCCCATCAAGCATCAAGTACTTTTCCCACGCAAATTTGCTTAGGTAGGTATATACAAAATTTGGGATATTTCTTTCTTTTTCACCAAGAGATGTAATGATAGCGATTTTTTAGTAAACTGTGATTGTTATGAAAGTTGATTTATTTTTTATAGAAACACGAATTCTCTCGTCTAGAAGAATATTGAAAAATTTTCTGGATCCATGGATAATGGTGACACAAAAATGGAATACCAATAATACATTTCAAGGAAGGGTTATGGTTACGAGAGATGAAAGCATCGTTGGGATACTGAAGACATTTGCAGCTTATATTCATACACTTTGGTACAAAAAATGACTTTTTTATTCTATACAGATGAATACGAATTAAATAATTGTTTATTCTAGATTTAGTACGATTTCTAAGAGAGTACCATTGAAGACATCAAAATTTTACTAGAAAAATCTACTCCGGATCAACTTCATCACAGGAAAGCGGCGACACTATGGTTGTTACCACTATATTTTTCATTGAAAATGATCAAAAACTCATCATGGAGGCTTTCGAAAATGGAAGCTCAGGAAGGATTTTCGCTACTTGTTCTATAATCTTGAATACCATCAATGAGTATAGAAGAAGGGATTACAATGAATCGGTTGAGGGTATTCAATCTATTAAATGAAAGTTCGTTTCACTGAATAAAAAAAAACTACCAGGAAGAAGTACTCTTCCAGTATTGTATAATTAACTATTCCTCAATGTACACACCAATGATGTACGAATATCAACCTTGTTCCTAATGAAGTTGACTTTTATATTATGTGATCAGTAAATTGATTCAATGTACTTGGATTTTATAGTGGTGTTCACTGGAAAGAATTTCTACAGTTTTTTTGCATGTAAAACTTGAAAACGGAGCGTTTCAAAGTAGTTTATATCAGTGTTCTTCTATTTTAATAAATACAGCATATTTAACTGTATATTATACATTTCGTAGTAGAATTAGGGGTGATCTACAACGATTCGCTGTTGCGCTCAAATTAACAGTGCTGCTCCTAAGGATGAGTATGGAGTATTTAGTAACAAAGCCTACACGAAACACTTATAAGTTCGTCCAAAACGCTCTCCTCAATTGCTCAATTTCTCAAGTTCAGATATATGGCAAGTTGTTCTCCAACTTTGAAGTTGGTACCTAGCAATATAAAAATAATGTGGTTTCTGTAACAAGATGTCTTGAACTAACATATGTTAATGAACAACATTTCCTGAAATTGGGACGGAATTCAATAAACAGTTTCTTCTCACACGAAAGAAAAACCCATGATGTTCGTGGAACATTGAGTATGGAACGATATTAGGAAAGAAAATAGGTACTTACCTACCACTTATTTTATACTAGTTCCACTACTTCACCTTTAGAAGGATAACATAATTCTGGTAGAGGTAAGTATATCTCTAGCTTGATGAGAATCGATACATGAACATGTCAAGAACACATGAACAATCTTAGACACATCCATCTTATATATCCTCTAGAGAAGTATTTCCATTTATTTCAACTTGCGTATGATGTAGAAAATGGAAAGTTAGACATATTCTGATTGTTCCTTTTCTAAAAGGAAAGAAGATTCATATACTGTTAAGTAGGCTTCAATTTATACACGAATTGGCACAATGATTTTATGTGTTTTTTCAAGGGTCATTACTTCATTATATCAAAACAAAAAAAAACAAAACGATACGCAGCCTATTGAACTTATCGATAAAAGCATATCGAATAAGTACATTAACGATAAAAATCCAACCCCATACCAAAACCTTTCATTATTCTTGATGCTATTATATAAATCAAATCAACCGTTACCGATATGACTAAAAAAGAGATTATACATCCTGAATCATAGATCAGTATCATCGATATTACAAGTAGCAGAAGGAACGTATAAAAACCGTCTAACCAAACGCCCCTAAATAATTTCCAGGTCAGGTGAAGCTACTGAATTATTCTTGAGAATAAAAATAATCGAATACAATTCCTAATTGAGTCTTCAAGAATTCATGAATACAACTCCTGCGATTATCCCGGCAGAAACTGGAGATTGTTAACAACAGATAATCGGGTTGACGCCCCTCCTAAAAAGAGTACCAGCACCATTAAATCGTTCCAGAATTCAACAATGGAATATAATGCCTGCTCGTGTTATCGACCACATTCCATTCAGGTCAGATTTCAATTTCCTTATACCAGGGAGGTCCTGAGACAGGTAATGAGGGTATTTTATCAACCAATCTTATACAGGAAATCGAACCGAAGTTTGGAGGACGAAACTCCATCGACCGTTACCACTTTCATTATATGCTCAACTAGGTATCAATGTTGAAGTTCTATTTTAGGAATTGTGAGTTTCGATTTCAGTGACAGATCCAAGTGAATTGTATTTCAGTTGACATTTTAATATACTCCTGACAGAACAATAGTCGAAAGATTTTCAAAACAAGAGTTTTTGAAAGTATGAGAATCGAACTTTCAAAAGCGAGCCCAAAAGTCTTCCTATTTTTGAAATCAGCTGGTGGTAGCTGCAAAGAAAAGGGGTTCTATTCTTTGGTAGCTGCATGTGAAAACAATTCCGAGAAGACAAATAAGAAAAACTGCAGAAGAGAAATCATAATACACAATACAATTTTGGTTTAATATTTTTGTATATTGATATAAATCACCAAAAATGTTGTCATTTCTCTATTTTCCAGGGTGGATAGATTAAAATTTTCCTTCTTCAAAGTTTATAATATTAATTGCTTCCCCACCAATAACTAAATAAATATAAGTAAATCTGGCTATGATGAAGTTGGATCTGAGCTCTTTTTTGGGTAATCGTCAACGAATTTTTACGTAACTTCAAAAAATAATATTTTGTATAATGTTTATTGGTAGTTATTACAAACCTTACAATGCATCTTCATCGATTGTTGGGCATTTCAAGACATGTAAAAAAACAATAACCGATTTATTAACATTGTTTGAATTGGGGACTCTGGATGACGCGGTACCGCGTTAGTCGCTGATTGGCTCAAAGTTACGAGGCAACCTGTCTATTCTACTGACCTTGAGGCTGAGATATGAAATCTTTGGAGTTGATAAACTTCAACGAGAGGAATTGATTGAATTAGAGTGGACGGACATATAGTGATGGCCTTCATCAGAAGGTCTCGGAGGTTCGAAAAAGACAACTAGTATGAAGGAAGCGTAGATATGTGTATAGCAGGGGTTGGCACCAGCCTCCCCAGTAATATTACTACTACTACATTTTCTCCCAAACACATAATACCCTAGCAACAACAAATATTCAACAATTGAGCTCTACCACCGTCAATATACAAATCCAATATCGATTAAAAGGGCTCGCCCTGGGTAATCGATATCTCCTCTCTGATATGCATTTCATGTGTAAAGTCGCTCTTGAGGCCAACATCAGCCTGATCTGAATTCCGGAGAGTTTCAAAAATTTGTCAGTGATTTTATATTGTGGTTGTGTTTTGTTGTGTTGTGTATGAAATTACTGTTTTACACATATCTCTTATCATAATGAAATGTTATAATATATGTTTTAAATGAATACATGTTTCAATTCAATTCAATTCAATTCGAATGAATCTGCTGTTAAAATTCGTTAGAATTATATCCGAACTGAGATATAACAAATGATTAGATGTTGTACTTATATATTTGTTTGATAGTTTCCGTTAGATACGATATATGAGAGGTATATAGGGTTTTCTATATTTTGCTGAGCGAAATCTTCCCTAGGCTTCCGTCACTTCAACTCTGAAACACCCTGTATTCTACAGTGATGTGTTTCGATTGCTTCTTCTCTCTGAATAAACGCATGTAGACTATTCGGTGAAGCTATTTGAATATAAAATCTCCTATTTTCAACTGTCTTCCTTTCATTCGTGTCCTCTTCATTATTTGACAGTGTCCTCAGAGAATATCCTCTCATATCTGTATGTTCGCATAATCCAATTGAAATCCCACCAGAGTGATGTCGACGAACGCTTGATTCCAATTCGTACGAAAGAGTGAAATACATTTCTGAAGAGTAATTATTATTTTTTCAGCGCGATGAGAAGACTCACTGTACTCATTTATGTAGCGAACCAAAGAATACAAGATTATTCATTGAAAGAGATATCTGATGAGATAACGTTTCAGTAGGTATTAGATGAGCAACAAGCATTCTAGATCAATATTCTGATAATATCAATTTTAAAATTCTGTGTTTCTTGTCTATTTATGCATATATGGAGTTTATTGCGAATGGTTATCATTTGCTCCCGAGATACATATAGGTTTTGGGCAAAATACTTACATTTTATTCATTTTATTCTCATAGACTGAAAGTGGTAATATGTATGAATTGATTGGATATCTGGAGTAAAGTGGTCACAATTATACAATCAAACGAACTTACCTGTGAAGTTCGATCGTAATTATATGAAGCGTCCAGTCCGAATATATTATCTTGATTATTCACTATGTAGTCCGCCCCTGGTCTACTTACCGTGCACCATTTTTTATACATATAGGATAGACCTATAAGCAAAGACTACAGAATACTATAAGACGTGTCACTCGCTCATTTTTCGACATCTGAGAAATCTCGCCGCCCGCTAGCGACAGCGGGTAATTACCAGCCGAGGTAGTACAGTGTGTCGCTTGAAGTTACCAGTTCTCGTCGGCACACGAGATATAAAGGTTGTCCGTATTGTTTGGTATGGTGATTGTGTTGTGTTCGTTCGGAGTTCGAAATATTTATTTTGTGAAAATGTCGACGTATTGCTCAGTGGATGGTTGTCTGAGTACGGTGGGAAGCCCAGGTATTTCGTTTTTCCGCTGCCCAAAGTACAGTGAAAGGTATGCATTCAATATATTCACCATTAATTTTTATTTTACCTATCTATACCTTTTATGGTTTTGTTGTATAAAATTATTCATAACGAAATATTCCGCCGGCATTTGCCAATCCTAATTCATTTCAATCTTTTTTCAAAATGTTCAGTTTATCGATTGATATACTTGAATTTTTTTAGGTTTCAACGTTGGAAAAATGTATTAGGCTTCATTGGGAATCATAGATATGCTAATCTTACCCCAGAGCAGAGTCACAATAGAATTAAAATTTGCTGCTTACATTTTAGAGCCGATGATATTGTGAATTCTCGGATTCATAGCTATGCTGTTCCTTCATTGCGTCTGCCTCAAGATGGTTCTCAGAAAGGTTGGTTCAGTGAAGTTTATAGATTCAAATGATGAAATAATCTTATTCCACTTTTTAACATAAGAAATTTACAATATCAATTTTGTTTTTTAAACCTTTCAGATGATGATGCCATTGCCGGTACTAGCAAGGATTGTATTTACATTGATGCTCAAGTTCAAACGGATCAATTAGGATCACGAGGTGAAATATCTTTTCGTTATATTATATACTTACCTGATCTATTTTTATATGCTTCGGAAACAAAAACGATGACAAGAAAACAATTATTGAAAGTACGTACATCTTTCTTTTAGATGAATGCAGCCAAACATCTGTTAAACTCTCTTCGGGAACTCCAAAAAAAGTGGCATTACGAAAAAAAATTGTATCACTAGAGAAAACAGTAGCTTCAACATCGGAAAGAGCACTGGACGAATATTGAAAACAAAATACTCGAAAATTCTTTTCTCACATCCTTGTCAAAAATTCCCCTTCGATTATTATATATCTTTATATACAAGAGTTCGGATATACTTTACTTTAAAATTCATGAACCAGGACATGAAGATTGTTAGGAAACATAAATCATGCAATGTAAAATTGAATATTTTAAATCATTTATAAACATATAACATTATGTAATTGTATTATTTTTGTTAATAAAACATGTTTTTCTGAACGTATGTTTATCATTTCATCAGTAAATCACTCTGATCTGTTCCTTAGATCATTTATTCATGAGTTTATGTATCATGTTTCTAGAAGTTGATCGACAAACAACTACTTTCGTATCTTTGTTTATCTGTCTGATACAACCGAGCAAGCGAAGTTTCAACTTCGGAAGGTCCCCTGTAGATATCGCGAATAAGAACTGCCCTCGTATAACTGTCATGCGGCCGGCGGCTTCCGGACATCGTCTGTCGGCAATATGATTAATGGAAATCGCAAAAAATGCAATCCTGAGCCGTACCGACAAACGAATTCCTTGGAGTGAACCAACTTATAGTATTCGGTAAACTTTGCTATAAGTAAAAACGCAAACGTCTCGCATGCCCCTCCACCGATCCACATACCAGCCAGCTGCATGCGGACGAACCTTTCTTCATTCTTCAAAGGATCTCTTTCACGCCCTATCGTTATGAGGCCCCGGATAAGGACATTACTAATCACTGAAGGTGATCAGGAACAGCCCTACCCGTATCCACCAACCCCCGTAGCAGCGCTACGGTCCTCATATTTTTAAAGCCCTAGTGGCAGTGGGACTTTAAGAGTCTGGAGTTTTGGGGTGATGGAAAAATGGGAGCAAAACAATCCGCAGGGACTGATGTTTTGAAAACTGACTTGTTAGTGGGATAGCATGGCGTATAGGGAGGATCTCTTTCAATAATCGATAGCAACCTTTATAGGGTACTCAACGGGAGGGGGGGATGATAATATATTCGGACTGGACGCTTCATATAATTACGATCGAACTTCACAGGTAAGTTCGTTTGATCGTATAATTATATTCGCGTCCAGTCCGAATATATTATCTTGATTATTCACTATGTAGTTGTTCAAAGATTCTTGTTGCTGATAAATGAAACAGGTGTAAAGGAACTTTAACTATATTTAAAAACTCGAAGTCAGTCTACAGTAACAGACAGATCAAGAATAGCTTTGTCAAAATCAGTCTTGTCAGAAAGGGGACGATTGTAAAACCTTGCGAATGTAGATGTGTGTTCTGACCATCCGGCTGTTTTACACATCGTCTCTAAAGATACTCCTTGCCTCAATGCAGCAGACGTGGAAGAGTGTCGCGTACTATGAGGCTTAAATCTTGTCGTATCAATTCCTGCCGAGGATAGCATCTGTTTCACCCATTTACTCAACGTTTGTTTATTCGCAACCGCGTGAGGTTTCTTAACTGTTAAAAAAATAAGATCCTGGTTCGAAGTTCTCAATGGTTTTGTCATTTCAATATACCTCTTCAAGGTCCCTGCGACACAAAGGCTGGGATTCTCTTTGAAAAAAGGAATGTGTAATGTGGGTTGTTCTCTATTCGCACCTGAAGTTTTTATCTGATTACTTATATTGATTTGAATCTGTTGTTCATCCTCCATCATATTGGATAATCTGATTAAGGATATAGTTTGAAGCCTGCCTCCAGTGACAAGGGCCAGGAGAATAACCAATTTCTGCGAAAGTTGCTTAAGATTCAGGTCTGTTGGCAAACCTTCCAAGTATGACAGTAATATTTGAGGGTCCCATGTATTAGCATACCTCGGCTGAGATGGTCTAAGTCGAGACATACCCTTCATAAACCTTTTTTATTATTGGATCCGTTCCAAGATCGTTCGGTAATATAAGACTGAGTGCCGATCTGTGCGAATTCAGAGCTCCGTATTTGTAATCACGTGACTCTGCTATTTTTTGTAGAAATATAAGCACATCATTATTAGATGCTTGGTATATAGAAATGTTTTCTTCAATGCAATAATTCCACCAAAGACGGTAGGAAGTATTGTATTGCTTAATTTTAGATTCCGCGATAGGTGCTATCATTGTTTCTACAACTGCTTCTGGAATGTCTCTTTTGATGAACGAAGTCCGGATAACTTGGCGGCCACCAGGGTAAGATGGTGAGCCAGAGGGTGATTTATCCTAGAAGGAATAGTTAATAGGTTAGGAGATGGATCAAGTAATATTTCTTGTCCAACTATTAACCTGGCAAACAGCGGGTACCAAGGTTGGGAGGTCCAATACGGCACCAGCAAAATTCCTTCAGCCTTGTCATGAATTATCTTCCGCAGAGTTCTCAATATTAGGTTGAAGGGTGGAAACGCATAGAAATTGAGATGCCCCCAATCCAATGTAAAAGCATAAATAGCAAAAGAGCCTGGGTCTCTACGCCAGGATATATATTTATCGCATTTATAATTCAGATGTGAGGCAAAAATATCTACATCAGGTTGGCCTAAGGCGTATACAATCTGATCAAACGCTTCTTGGGACAATGTCCATTCCGTTTCGAACCCTGTTTGACGTGACTCCCTATCTGCCTCATAGTTGTCTTTAGAGCTAACATAAGACGCAAATATCCAAATATTCCTGTGCTCACACCACTGCCAAATATTTCTTGCCAGCGTGCATAGTTTCGGATATTGTATGCTACCCATACGATTTACATAAGATATGGCAGTGGTATTATCACATCTTAAAAGAATGTCACAGTTCGATAAGTTCTTTGCAAAACATTTTAGACCATAAAAAACGGCCTGCAATTCTAATAAATTAATATGTAATTTCTTATCTGAATCATTCCAATAACCATGCGTTTTCTCAGAACCACTACAAGCTCCCCAACCTGTTAACGAAGCGTCAGTAAATATTTCGATTTTAAAATAATCATTTCTTATATCGTTAGACGATTCAGAAATTGAACGTTCCCACCACAAGAAATCCTGCTGTAGATATGGTGGAATATACATAAGACTATCGAAGTTCATATTATTTTGAGACAGTGCTAAAAACTTCTCGCGCTCGAATGACTTTGTATAAAGCCAGCCGTATTTGACGGCTGGACAGGCTGACGTCAAAATTCCGATGAACTTTGCGAGCTATCGAATTCGACAAGTATTTTTACTCTTGAAATGGCCAGCCCATCTCTTTATTTTGTTAACCTTTTCTGTTGGGAGTTTGATTTTCATTTCATACGTCTCGAATATAAAACCTAAGAAGGTTTGTGATTTATTTGGAATCAGACAACTTTTTTCCCAATTGACTGTGAAACCCAATGATTCTAACAGATCAATAAGTATTTTTGTGTTTTCAAGGCATTTTTCATATGATTCACCTAAGACTAGAAAATCGTCCAAGTTATTTACGCACAATATTCCTTTCTAACGTAAGCAAGAAACTATTGGTTTAATTAGTTTTGTGAAGCAAAATGGCGCCGACGAAAGTCCAAATGGAAGACAGGTGAATTCGTAAAGACGATTTTTAAATTCGAATCTCAGATATTTACGAAAATCTGGGTGAACTGATATTGAAAAGTAGGCATCCTTCAAGTCCACTGTTGTCATAAATGACCCTGGACTTAAAAGTCTCAATACGGTTCTGTAGTCTTCCATTTTGAAATGTGGTGCAACCACAAATCTATTCAATTCTTTTAAATTGAGAATAAATATTTTCTTACCATTAGATTTATCTGTTAAGAATATAGGAGAAATATAATGGTTGGAACATGGTTTGCAATTCACAATTGCTCCTAAACTCAATAGCTCGTCAACAGCTTGATCCATCAAAATAGATTCGCTCACCGATAGTCTATTTTTACGTGGAATTCTTGTATATGATGGTACCTTACATAAGGGAACTTTATACCCATCAATCCAAGACAAGACTGTAGGATTGGAAGTCGCTGTTTCCCAGGAGTTCTTGAAAAATTTCAAACGGTCCGCAAAGGGATATTTGTTACTTACCATCAGTATTTCCTGTTCCCCGATTTTTGTGCGTGAGAGGATCGCCCTTTGGGTGGCCTCACCTCCCTCTTCTGGTGAGCCGGGCGCCTCCTGTTTAACTGACCGCTTGTCAGTGTATATGGCTTATCTCCCCCCCTTTCTTTCTTTGAAAATCGGTCGGGTTATTGGATTGAGACCGGGGATGAGTAGGCTGAATCGGACGTAAATCCTTTCCTACTTTTTCCATCGCCTTCAATGTTTGGATTTTTGCTCCCAAATCTGGACCGAACAAGAATTTCCCTGGTGGAATTTTCTCAACCAGCCTTTTTATTTGCTTATTCATCAGTGGAAAAATAAGTTGCCGCGTTTTTGCAGAAATTTCCTTGAAAAGGTTGCATAGGATGCGGCTGGAATCTGCGACACCTGTTAAAATTTTCTCCCTCGTTTGCTTAGGAATACTTTTTTCCTATATGACAACCCAGGGCTGCTAGTGCCCGACCCAACTGTTGTTGGTAATTGAGATGGGTTTCATCCCTTGTTGCATAAAGGGTGTTCATATTGCTTTCAACTTCCGGGTTTATTTTTGGGGGGATAAGTAATTTACAATTTTCAGGTAATTCTTGTTTCTTCAGGAGCTGGTCGTATTCCTCCTTGGAGAGACCAGCGGTTAAAATATGTGACCATATCGCTTCCACTGCTGTATGCAGATTAAAAGCAGCTACGTTCTGTTTAGTAGGATCAGGTCCTAATATATCGCGGATCTCATCAGGAAGCTCCGACTCATCAAGGAGACTCAAAACAGGCGAATGATCGTCTACGCTGAATGAAGTACTTCCTTGATCCGGACCTGTCGTCGTCGTCGTACCACTCGGGTTACGTTACGACCGTGACCGTCCGATTCCACAATGTCCGTCGCAGGCGCAGCTGCGCGGCCGCCGCGAGTCTCGCGCTCGCGACCCATAATCAGTGTTGCCAATTGGCGGGAAATTTCCCGCAATGCGGGAAATTTGATCGCCCGCGGGATATTTGACGGGATAAGTCATTTTGCGGGAAATATGCGGGAAATCATGAGGTTTCATGCATTTAGTGAAATAATGTTCATATTTCATGGTGATATTCAATTAAAGGTATTTATGCTCATGCGCAGAAATATTTATTTTTGCTTCCTTCACTTGTCCATCATGTCCATGATGAAATAAGCATTGAAGTTTCATGACCTTCGTGACACCCATTGTCATCCCCTCAAACATCTTGATGCTGTCACTTGTCACTGTTGTCACGTATCACCAAGTATCACCACGTCGTACCAATCACTGGTTGAAAATGATTTCGACGATAAAAACAAAACCTGCAGTCGCAGTGATGATTCGGATACTGCTGATTCAGAAGTGGGATTTTTGAATATTAAAAAATGGTTACATTATCCTCCTTCAGCGAACCGAATCAAGGATTTCAAATACTTTTACACTTCGACATGGTCCCAAAAATACTGAAATCACTAAACAAACTGATACAAAAATGAAATGAATATTTTGATTAAGTTGTCGATTCTTTGATAATTCGCAACATTTTACCTAATTTTCTGAAGAATATTTCAAAAGAATAAAATATAGAATATATTTTATGAACTAATTCCTGAATGATAGGTAGGTATATTATTTTGAATATGGCGGGAAATGGCGGGAAATTCTGTCTAGATCTGTGGGATATTGACAGATTTCAGATTGGCAACACTGCCCATAATACTCATTCGACTATACAATGAAACAGCAGCACTAGGGCTGCGGCTTTCACGTTTACGTCGACCAACCACATTATCGTTCTTCTTAAGGCTGGGAAAGGCCAGACACTTTGTCCAAATCCGGGACAGGGGGGGTTTGGAGGAAACAGCAGTGGGCGGTTACCAAATCGTCATAAATCAACGGTTATCCTTGTTCAACGAACGATCTTCTCATCTAGTACGGGTGATATCGCGACTGACGTTTTTATTCGCATTGCTCGATAATCTAATATGCGAGTAATACTGGGATGCTGTCTCTCAGTTTTCGAGAAAACAAAACTGGCGTAGATTCAAATCAGACTTGCTGCGGATCTTCAACTTGATGATTGTGTATACCAAATCACTTTTTACGACATTTTCTTTAGGCCAAGAACTTTTTTATTCTGAAAAAACACAAAAAGTACGATTTTTCTGTAGAACACGTTTTTTATCGTTCCTACCGTTATATTTCTGGAAATAATTGAGCGATCGGACTGATTTTTTTTTCAAATTGAAGTATACATGATAGCGCTTCTTGCCATATACAATATTGGTGAAAAATTCATATTCATCAATTTCTAGAACTGTAGCAAATTTCAACTTGTTATTTTCGGAATGACAATTTTCAGTAATCGAGAAAAAATTTTATTTATGAAAATTTTTGTATACATGCTGCGAACAAAATTGAGCCAATAGATGAAATAAGTTTCCAGAATGAAAATTTTTCATGTAGCAGATATCTACATGTACTTATTTAATGAGACAATACTACATTATCGCGCGCTCGGCGCTCGGCTCTCTCCTCACACAGTCAGCCAACTGGTCTTTGTGTTCATAATGTGTAGTCGAGCTTTCATCAGTATATCAAATGAGAGGAAAATATACATTATTGGTATGAATAAAGTATCTACCTATTTAATGAGTTGGTATTAAATAACTCCATTCATTTTTTTATGTTGACAAAATAATAGTTGAACACATTGCTGCCTCATGATGGC
The DNA here is from genome assembly GCA_029955515.1 of Chrysomela aeneicollis. Classification (NCBI taxonomy): domain Eukaryota; kingdom Metazoa; phylum Arthropoda; class Insecta; order Coleoptera; family Chrysomelidae; genus Chrysomela; species Chrysomela aeneicollis. The sequence continues at coordinate 9,093,116 of JARUHQ010000017.1, forward strand.
ATATTATGCCTTCTTCCAGTCCAATTCTGGCATCGTATAGGTTAGATAATTCTCCTTCGGTTAGGTATGCCATCATGTGAAATCTGTATAACTTCATAAAGCATTGTGTATACTACACGTTTGTGGTATACTTATCCGATTTATCATGAAAGTTTCATGGAATAATATAATGGATATTGCATTGTAATTAAAAAATCAGACGAATGTTAATTGAAAAGAAAAAAACACGTAAGTTGCGATATAAAATTTTAAAGAATCAAGCATTGTCTTATATCACTCACTGAATATCGAATTTTTTCGTAAAACTGACAGATGCCACTCGGTAAACATTCAGAGGACAACTATTATGCTTCCGTGGAACAAACAAATATCTCCGAAATATTCGACGAAAGTAGAAAAATGGCGTCTATACCTATTTGGAACTATGTCTAGTTGGGCAGTATCCCCTACCATCATTTTTTCAAAAAGTTCAAAAGGAGGTACCCATTAAAAATGAACTTATGAATTTCGTGATTTTATTTTCAATTTCTGAAAATTGAGATTCTGAAAATATTTTCCTGACTTCTTTAGGTTGGATTTCAAAAATGACATTGTTTAGATTTCGGGAATTCAATAATATTCCATTTCTGGTATTACCGAAGTTTACACGAAACGGAAATTATTATGGTTGAAACGAGCAATTTGGAAAATCCATGTTAACGAGTTTTCAAAAAATACACGTTCAATGTATTACTGACACCCCTTCAATTGTTTATATTTTCAAACCATTTGTCGTCATTTAAATGCTACAAAGGATATTCAACAATTTATTTTTAATAAGCATTTTGCATGTTTGAAAAAAACCTGTGACTCCACACAGTCCCAAACAATGAGTGAGAGTAGATGCGATACATTCGCCTGCATGTGTGCGGAACGAGGATCGAACACTTTATCTGATAATCGACGGTATATTCACCAGTAGGTAGGTACCTATGATGAATATTTGTATTCTATAAACATTATGAAAAACCAGGGTTGCGACGTTTTGAATCGAATAATGAAAATATAAGTAATTGATTTGTGCATTATTTCCATATTTGAAAAATTATGAAAAATCAATATGAATAGAAAAAATCAATCTTTAAATCGAAAAAATCTTATTTTGTTGATTTGAAAAAAATCATGATGCTTCGCAACTCTTACAAAATTTCGATAATTCTGTATCTATTTATATGAACAGCTTTTCAAGAGTCATATAAATTACGAGGTATAACATTAAAATAGCCATACGGAGTGCGATTGGGAGATTGAGAGCTACTTTCAATAACGTTGATAAGTTACATTCAAATACAGGTTATTATGAATATTATTTATTTACGAATAATAATGAATAATGACTATATTTTCCTAAGGCCTTCATTCTTCTACTTTTTATTTCTTTGATTTTTGAGGACTGCTTTCACTACATATTTTGTATTTTGGATATTCATCTCCCGTTGGTCCCAATATATGTACCATTTTCAGAATCATATACATTCCACATGAGAATACAATATCATTTTCTTCTCCATTTGGATTTTTAGATCTCATTACACCTTTGAATTTCAAAATTTCAAGCTTTTCCTATGCAAATCCGCAAATTCATCATTAGTTGCACCAATAATTTCATAATACTTATTATGGTTCCAATCTATGATATTGTGTTGACTGACTCGTTTTTTCATCTTCATATTTTGGAGTATCACCAGAGGGCGCAAATATCATCGGACAATTCGCGCTCTGGACTTCTTGTGAAAACACCAGTCCATATTTCGATGTGATTTTTTTTCTGTAGGAAGATGGGGATTCAAACTAGGTCCGATACTATTTGGAAATTTTTTTTTTATTATTCGCCAAATTCGATATGTTCAGGAATATTTGTATACCTTTTGTATTTCATATTTTTGAAAATAAAATAGTATTTCCATTAGCTGGATCACTTATCTACTTGATGAAGTCAATAAGTCATGAAAATATTGATTACTTTATGACAAGTCTATAGAGAAAGAGTGCTATTCGTTATTGCTCACTTCTTCAGCACCCTCTACTTCAAAATTTAGACCTTTAGGATATTACATACAGTATGGTGGAAATGTATGGAATAAATTCATTATCTCTAACGTTTATGAATTTTAAGGAAAATCCCGAGACAGGTCGATTTTTATTTTCAAATTGACATCTCTTGATATACATACGGAGTATGTGACGTCATCCGCGTAGTTGTGGTGACGTCATCGATTATTTTTTTAAATTAGAACATACCCCGTCCATTTTTTTTTCGGAAGGTATATTCATTATCTATCTGACGGTATACTAATATTAGGAAAATAAAGTAATACAGGGTGAGAAAAAATTATTTAATTTAATATTTACAACGGAAATCGTTACAATAAATAATCAAATTCGTGACGTTCTGCAAGAATACAATGTGATAGACAGAGAACAAATCATTCTCGAACTTTGCTATCGTTTCTGAATATATTTGTGAAATATTCACTCGTATTCGTTCTTTCAAATCATCTGATCTTTCCGGCTTCTTACATAAACTTTTCTCTTCAAATAACCTCTGAGGAAAAAATCGAGAGGAGTTGAATCAGGAGATCTAGTTGGCCATTCGATTTACCCTCTCCGACCTATTTAGGTAACTGTGTACATTGATAGCATAATTATTAGCTTGTAAATATAAAATAATTTTTTCTCACCCTGTATCACTTTATTTTCCTAATATTAGTATATGGTCAGATAGACAATGGAAACACCTTCCAGAAAAAAAATTGAACAGGGTGTCTTCCTATTTAAAAAATAATCGATGACGTCACCACAACTACGCGGATGACGTCACAAACTCCGTATGTATATCAAGAGATGTCAATTTGAAAATGAAAATCGACCTGTCTCAGGATTTCCCTTAAAATTCTTATGCGTTAGAGATAATGAATTTATTCCATACATTTCCACCATACTGTATATATTTTTTTGAATAGATTTAAGAATTCCTATATTAAAATGCCATTAGGTAGCATCCTGTATATATAGTGTCAATACCCGATTGCAAATTATCATTCAGTTATACAATGTTAAATACAACACGGTGTCATATTTATACTGTTCCCTCTCTACTTTTACGTATTGAGATCTGTTCAACATTCAAATCATCGCAATGATAAATCCTAAATCGATCCCCGGTAAATAGAAGCGACCTTTGTCGATAGGTTTCTATTCATTCATATTGTATACCTTCTGGGTGTATATATAAATATTCTTATTTGAATATCATACATACCTATTCCTCATTATGTTTGAGAATTTTTTCATTGTGAACAATTCAGAATATTTTTATTTTCCACGCAATGTATAATTATTTTATACATATAATATACCATATTTACTAGCAAACCTAGCAAACTGATTCATATAAATTTCTATTTCCTATTCTAATTTCATAATATCACCCGTACTATCGATTGTATCGTGTTTATAATCTACTTCGTTGAGTTTCACCAGGGGGCGCAAATATCATCGGATAAATCGTGCGTATTTCTGACGTTGTAGTGCCTCGGCTCTTGACTTCCTGTGACGATACTAATCCATATTTTGATCTGATTTTTTTTGTGTAGAAAGATGAAGGTTCGACCGAGGGAGGATGCTATCTCAAAATTGATTATCTGATGTAGAAATATTTTTTTTTGATTCGCCAAATTGGCTAAAAATTTGCTATGTTCAGATATATTTTTATATCATTTCTTTTCGAAATTTCGAAAAAAGAGATAGTATCCTCCCTAGCTTGATCCTTTATCTACATGATGGGATCAAAAAATCATGAAAATATTGATTGGTTTTCAAATGAGAAGTCAAGAGCGGGAGTGCTGCATTCGGTATTCTGCGCGTCCCATTGCCCACTCTTAAGAGAACTTCTTTCACGAAAATCCGAATTAGGATATGTTGATGATAAATCTCTACGTGAAGTCGTTTCACTCGGATAACGACCCTCACGTTGACGAGATCGAGAACGGAATCTGGATTTCGATCGGATATGATTTCTACCTGATCTGTCTCGTTCTTTTTCCAGGATGTGTAATTTTTTACGTAGATCTCTTATATCATTACTGATAGAGCTTCTATCGGTAGTTCTACTACGAGATCTACTTCGTTCCCTTCTATTAGATTTGGTATGTTTACCCATTCTAAAAAAAATATTATAAGTTATCGAATACTTACAAAATTCAGCACTTTTTTATACACTATACAGAATATTTCGAAAGAAATAAATACGATGTATCGAGTCGCTACGACCACACGGTAAAGTGCACCAAAAACGAATGAAGGGGCATGCGAGACGTTTGCGTTTTTACTTATAGGTCTATCCTATATGTATAAAAAATGGTGCACGGTAAGTAGACCAGGGGCGGACTACATAGTGAATAATCAAGATAATATATTCGGACTGGACGCGAATATAATTACTCAGTTATTTACTTATAACGCCATCAACTTGAGATTGGGTCATTTCCTAGATCTCCGTTTCCCAGTCAACCAAAAAAGTAACAGTAAGTCGCAGTGAGTGAAAAATATTGTAACATCGATAATCATCTTGGCGACTTATCAAAGATTTACTGATGACGCCTTCGCTACGTGCACATCAACATCCACTTACTGTTGGCATTGCAAATTCTCCAATCCAGTTTCTACTAGTGAAGTAGCCAGGTAGTGACTGCTTCAACAAGTAGCGGCCGCTTTACCTAATTCTATTATTATGTTCGAAGTTCACCATAGTGGCTTTGGAGGACATTTTTAACACTTTTGATTGGCCACTTTCCCTCTATATAATGGTTTGAATGCCAATTTGCATTTTTCCACAAATTCAGTATTTACCAGTGGCACTACATTTGAAGTGGACATATTTGTTGAAAGTTCAATAGAATATTAATTGATGAATGTATTGGTTCAATATTATCGAAATATCATAAACCGTTTCGTCGATACTTGCTTTCAAACTTAAGGAGGACCGTTTTACCCACATCTCCCCTACATATATTCATGAGATTTTGGAAATATCTATTACTGGGAGGATTTGAGCAAATCAAGTTTTTGCTAAGATATTTTTGGCTATCACAGTCTAAATTAGATGAGATTGTAGGTGGAGGGTTGTAAAGGTTATGCAGCTTCACAAGCACCTCGTCTCATCAGATCTTTTGATGTGGTTGACCATGCATTTTTGAGGCTTGCGGAAAACTTCGTGAAAGTTAATAATTTTCCTAGAAGCTTAGTTCCTGACATTCGATGGCGTTAAGAACTTCTGGAACATCTTGCAGAAAAGCGCTGGGCATTTGCAAAGTGTGCGTGTTTGCTTTCCACTTTATTGAAATCGCATCTGTTGTTCCGGTTTTGGAGGTTATCAGGGGTTTCCATACTTTTTTCAGCAATTTTGGTTCGCCAGATCTCAGAATAAAGTATCATGAATTGAAGTTCGTCAATACCACCAGTAATTATAGGATAGTTTCTTATAATCTCTCGTCGTAGCCAAAGTAATTTTTCCCTTGTCAGAATCTTCAAAAAATACCGTTTCTCCTAACAATCGTGTTCGTACTTAAATTTATGAAACCTACTGTGTCATAAAAAAGTCTTGGCTATATCATGCTCGTAAAATGCTAAGAATTAATGATCAGAACGAGCTCCTCTTCTATTCAATAAAAAAATATAGATAACTCCAGATTTGACCTTTTCTGTTTACAAGAAGATAAAAATATTCTCCAGATCCGACCTTTTCTACATTCAAGATATCCCATGTGAAGGCGGAATTTATATAATGTGCCCTACTTTGGTTGACCGTTGTATCTCTATTTTTTCACATCATTTGGCTCAATTCAGTGGCAGAAGCTGTTGAATACTGAATGATTCCTCACAAATAAGATTCGTATATCCAAAATATACTGAGACGGGAACCTTGAAAGTAGGCACATTTTGTCTGAGAAAATGCTGACCATATTGCTACTTGGTGATGATTTCGTTAGAACAGGGTGAGGTTAATTTATATTTTGATAGTTCAGAGCAAGGCCGAATTCTCAGTTGATGATCTAACAAAAATAGTTATCTCAAATTCAGGTCAAGTAAGTCTCATTGACTTTAAACAGCGCGTTCAAATTGTCCGCTCAGTATAATTTTACTGAAACTATGATCTAGGCCCTCACTGATAGGTTTATGAAATTTAATGAGTTTGTGAAATTTTATCTTTTTCCAGACCTATACATACAAAAAATTACCATATGAATCTCTCTTGTTCTTCTTGATTTCTAGTTCGCATTCATAATTATTCCTTTTTCCAAACATTATTCTGTTGCATAAAATTTCAGCAATTTCGTTCTCGCTGTGAGTAAAAGTTCATGTGTTCAAACGAAAATTGAACCATATGATGCAGGTGACATGCAATTTGAAAGTTTTCACCCATGATACTTTATGATGCAGGTCTGCTTATTTTTCGAATACAACTCCATTTCAATTTCCAGCTTGAAAACCATCTCTCATATTTTATTGTACTACCATATATTCGAACTAGAACTTATTTCCGTTTTCTGTTTCCTTTTGTATACCCATAACTTCGTAGCAGGAAAAGCTGTCATGTTATTTTCATCTCGGATTAATGTTTTCAATTATCGTAGTGCATACTCCATTTGACAGCTGGTATCACAATATTTCATCCGTGGTAAACACTACTTCGATTATTATACTACTTGGGAAGGATCCACAAGTTGTTGCCGTACTATATTTGATGGATCAATAATCATAAATCTTTAAGCATCCATTGCAATGAAATGAACTATAAATTATATGGACAGCTCCAAGAGATATTTCAGTCCCTACCTGGTGTAGTTCTAGTGAATGAATTATATATGAGCTATAATAAATTGGTAATGCTATAAATCAAAAATGATTTGTCTCGTCTTTCAAAACTTCACTTTGATTTGAAGATAATCTTTGTTAAACGAATTGGCAGCACAAAAGAGAATAGATTAGAATGATTAGATTATAGAGGATACCTTTGTTTGTAGCCTTTTTATCACCTTTCTATCACCTCGACCTATAATATATTTTGTGCAGGTGCAGGACTTTTCAGCTACAGCTAGTCGAGGCTCGAGATTTTAATATTTCCCACAAAGTTTATCTGCTTCCTGCGAGATAAGGAACTTTAGCCTCCTGTATGAAAGCGCTGGGTATTCGCAAGACAAATGTTCTGCTGCTTCTCTCGCAGTAGCGGCAACTATCACTCTATGGTTTGAACATGTTTTTCGAATTGAACCCTTGATCTATTCGAGGCTCCAGATCAGTTTCTTGCGATCTGCATTATTGACCTCGGAGGGCGTTGAGAAAGCCTATTCCAGGAACACAAGCCTGTTCTTAAACAAATATTCTTCTGTTTCGAATAAGTTATCGCTGCAGAAACTATCACTCTCTGGTTTGCCAATCTTTTTTAGCTTTTCTCCGCGATAGACTTCTACTTGTTTTTGTCCTGGCACTTCATTCTAGTAAAATTTCATTTCATCTGACCCCCAGCGTCGAAACTTTTTTTTCAAGTGGGCTTTGCAAATGTCTATTTATTTCTGTAGCATCGTTTAGCGGGAGGAGATAGGTGACCCAACAAACATTATTAGTACCTAGATATCAATCCTTCGGTCTCTCAACGATAACCAACCGAGTAGTGCTTCAGGTGACGCTCAAAAAGCTAAGGTCCCCGTCTTCTTAACTCATACAAGTCCTATACTTATGAGGGTTGCTTCGCAGCTAAGTTGGCGGTTAAAAATACTTTTCAAACACACATCGAATTGACCTGTTTGTTTACTGCGACTTGTCTCAGGATTATTGTTTGCAGTCTCGAGTTCGACTATGAATAAAAATACGTGTTTGTGAAAAACTGCACATAAAGGAAAATAACTCTTAAATAAAGTTGTAACCGCATTAACTCAAGGGAATGGTAATCTTGAATAGGTCCAACCAAATATTAGTTTGAATTTTCGACAAAATCCTCTTGACTTCTTTCGATCGAAAAGTTTTGTTTCAAATGTACACTTTCTTGTTCAAAAATGTGGTTTGGTTGAGGCAAGAATATTTCAATGTTGTTGTGATCGAAAGTTTTCTTAGATGAAGCTGATTTCTCAGCACATCTGAACAATGATTCTCTTGATTCAAAAGGAATCATTCTTGATCCATTCTTATTGACCTTTAAAGGTTTGCATGCCGATAATTGAAAATTAAAAATACTGTAGTTTTTTGGCAAACTGGGGCTGCGGTATTGATACAGCAATGAATCATTAGGTACTCCAAGCACATTAACATGACCTGACAACACAAAACAAAGCATTTCCAACACACAACAATGCCAGTGATACGACGCCATGTCCATCACATATATGTTCTAGGCTTCCAAGAAACCTTTTACGTCCATGTTGAGTACTCGAGTAATACCTAAAGAATTCGCGAGCCTGCAGTCTGCACTATAGGAACACAAGTACCATCTTAGAAAACTTCACTGTAACCTGTCACAATGTATCTTTTGATAGTCTTAATGGCGGCCAACGACGTTATTTGTTGGCGTTGTCTAGCTGGTTCTGCGGACAGTGCGCGGACTGCGGACAGTGCGCGGACTGCGCACTGCGCGTCTTCGCCTCGGAGGCTTATTCTCAATTATGTTCATTGGTCGAGCTGGTCACGTGTTACATGCTTCCGTCATCGAAAGATATTTTCATAAGAAAATATATTCTTGACCTGAGAGAAATAATCTCGACTGATATTACTCACATTGTTTTCTGGTGCGGTGCGGATGATTCTGTTCAATCAAATCAATTTCAAGAAAATTTATGTAAACAGGAAAAATAGGTGATTAGTTTAAAAAATATACGTTTTGGTCAATTTGAGATTATTATTCTTATCGGAAGATTATACAATTCAAGAATATATATATATTTGATTTAAGAGATCCGTTAACAGATGTTGACACAGCAACTCAACTATGTGGAAAGATTTTTTTGCTTTAAAGGCTGATTTCCAACAAATGGACAAAACCGCAACAAAACAGCAACTATGTTGATTTCGACAGAACAAAACCTTCTGTTGTCAAAATAAAAAATATTATTTTGAAAACTTTGTGTCGTGATTTCGTTTTTTCGTCAACAACAAAAAGTCCCGTCTCCAGGCGGAAAGATCAAAAGATTTCGGTTTTTTGTGTCTGTTTTTGTAAACAGATTTCGCTAGGTGGAAACGGCTGGCGACAAGAGTTTACTATATGGTTCTGGTAGTGGTATGTGACTTTGATGGCATGATGAAAAATCTTCGTGTGGTGGAGACGACAGAAAACATCTTCAAAACAAAACACGCGACTAATTTTTTGTTTATTTGGTGGAATTCTAGTTTCGAGTTTGTTTTCGATACGTTTTTTGTTTCTTTTTTTAACAGAAACTATAGTCGCAAGCGAGTCCGTTTGGGGAAAAATCCGCCTTCATCTTCCAATGTGTCAACTCAAATGTTCGTATATATATATTTTCTCATCAAAGCACATAATTGAAGTGATATGTTATTATTTGGTTGATACTCATTACCTCCACTGACAAATGTGCCTCTGGCGGGAACGAAATCGTCAGTGCCTGCCATTGATATGAGCATCAATATCAAACGTCGAAACCAATGGATAAATAACTAACAAAAGCGAACATGGTTGTCAATTGCATAAATTGGATTTGTAATAGTTATAATTTCGTATTTGTTCTGAATCATGTTCGTGAGCAGAGTAAAGCGAGAAATGATGAAAGGAGGCATATGAATTTCCATGTAGATATTCGTATATTGATGCGAATGAGATTGCATTATTGCTCGAAAAAGATAGTTATCGCGCGACGCGTGGCAGAGTGCTATATAATCTTTAGAGAGCAGCAAGACCCTTTCCTTTCGAAATAACACAATAAGGAGAAGAAAAAAGGAGAATAAAGAAGGAGAAGCAAGAAGGAGAAGAAAGAAGGAGAAGAAAGATGGAGAAAAAAGAAGGAGAAGAAAGAAGGAAAAGAAAGAAGGAGAAGAATGAAGGAGAAGAATGAAGGAGAAGAATGAAGGAGAAGAAAGGAGGAGAATAAATCTATAACATTATTCAACTGAATCAGTAATGTGATCCATCATTCACTATATTGAAATTTAATCGACCGAACAATTAATTATTACAATCATTGATATACCTATTCCTGAGTTGTTTTTATCTGGAAAAAAATGTTTTGTAATTTTTTTTCAATCATGCGATTCGCATTTGTTTGTTTTGTAAGTGCTAAAAGAGGAAATTCTAAAAGCGAGCCTAAAATTTTGACATCCAATGTTTTTTCCAACTCGTATAGTAAACGCTGTAGGTATGTCGAAATATAAGAGGACACCCTGTACATGATTTCGTGTCGTTTTTAGGGTTGGTAAAACGAATAAAACAATAAAACAATAAGAGTAATAAAAAGTATATACAACAATAATATTAACCGCATTATTTACCGAAATAAAACATCAGAGTCATTTTCAACAAGAGACGGACTGAGACATGGAGGAGGACTAAGCCCCGTATCGTTCACGGTATATATTGATGAGATAATCAAGAAATTCTGTTCAAGAGCAAATAAACTACATGTGGGATATATATACCTCGAGAAACGGATATATCAGAGGGAGCATTTGCCGACGACGTAGTAATTATAGCAGAAAGAGAAAAGGACTCACAAAGAAATATGGAGATATGGAACAGTATACTAAAAGAATACGGGATGAATTTGAATATAAATAAAACGAAAGTAATGGTTATGGGTGACCAACAAAAGTCAATAAACATACAATTGAAAGGAATTCACATTGAACAGGTGAATAGTTTCAAATACTTGGGAGTAGAAGTAGAAGACAGTGGAAGACAAGATATAGAGGTGAATAGTAGAATTGAGAAAACTTTGGACCTATATCATGCGATGATTAAGTATTTTATAAGCAAAAAGGAAATATCTCGAAAACACAAAAGTGAATGTATTCAAAACTATTTATAGACCAATACTAACATTCGGTTGTGAATCCTGGGTGTTGACAAAAAAACAAAAAGCAAAATCCAAGCCACAGAAATGAAATACCTCAGAAGGGTGAAAGGAGTAACAAAAAGAGACAAAATTAGAAATATAAAAAAGGGAAGAACTTGAGGTGCAGTCAACACTGAACTTCATAGAAAAGCGGCAGCTGCGTTGGTGGAGCCACTTACAAAGAATGAGCAATTAAAAACCGGTCAAACAAGTATGGGAGACGAAAATACAAAAAATAAAGAAACGCGGGAAACCAAGGCAGACATGGGACGGAGCTATAGGAGAAATATTAAAGAAGAAAAAAAAACATGGGAAGAAGCGAAACATCTGGCAATAAATAAAAAAGAATGGATGAAATTTGTACATGAAATAAAAATTTTTTGAAAATTCAATTGTATTCACCCTACACCTTTATATATGGTAATTGGTTTTTGAGGAAGTCGTTGCTGGCTTGTTAGGATACAAACTGAGAAATATAGTGGGGAATTGCAGCAAGTAAAAAGTGTACTCTTTGAAATTTTATCCAAGCTTTCGGAATCTGATTTATTCCATCATCAGGGAAACTAGAATATAGTGACATGTAATCATTGTAAAGATAAAAACAACATAACACTTACATCTTCAGTGAGATTGTTTACATAAATGAAGTTAAAAATTGTGAAAATTGACATGGACAATATTAAATTGAAACATTTAAAAAGGAATCATATTATAAAACGAATGTTACACAACCACTTGTTGTACCAACGCGCACCACGTGCACCTAATTGTCCTTGAGGTTAGAATTCGAAATGATGTGGTAGACCTGAATGTAAGTTCTGGGTGGTAAAACTGGAAAGTCAAAATTAGATGGAAATGATGCACAATGGAACACAAGCATTACAGTGGTACCAACAGTTATAAATTTGAAATGTCATTATGAAAATTGGCGGGAGAATATGAATTATCTAAAGTCAATGAAAAGGAATATATTTCACTCAGGTGATTTATATCTGATCTTTTATTTATACAATTATTTTGTTGGGAGATAGACTACATCCTGAAAGATGTGCTCTAGCAGAACATGTAAACGATAGAGATCACCGGATGAATTATGATGGTGTAAGTATCCTCATGACTGAATCCTTGCTTAGCAAAAGAGTTTTCTTAGAAATGGCTTTCATCTCCCAACAAAATAATTGTATAAATAAAAGATCAGATATAAATCACCTGAGTGAAATATATTCCTTTTTATTGACTTTAGATCATTCATATTCTCCCGCCAATTTTCATAATGACATTTCAAATTTACAACTGTTGGTACCACTGTAATGCTTGTGTTCCATTGTCCATAATTTCCATCTAATTTTGACTTTCCAGTTTTACCACCCTGAACTTACATTCAGGTCTACCACATCATTTCGAATTCTAACCTCAAGGACAATTAGGTGCACGTGGTGCGCGTTGGTACAACAAGTGGTTGTGTAACATTCGTTTTATAATATGATTCCTTTTTAAATGTTTCAATTTAATATTGTCCATGTCAATTTTCACAATTTTTAACTTCATTTATGTAAACAATCTCACTGAAGATGTAAGTGTTATGTTGTTTTTATCTTCACAATGATTACAGGTCACTAGTTTCCCTGATGATGGAATAAATCAGATTCCGAAAGCTTGGATAAAATTTCAAAGAGTACACTTTTTACTTGCTGCAATTCCCCACTATATTTCTCAGTTTGTATATATATATATATATATATATATACATATATATATATATATATATATATATATATATATATATATGCCAAGCCTCGCCAAGCCTCGCCAAGCCTCATCAGTTGACTGGCCTAGTGCAACTGATGAGGCTTGGCGAGCCGAAACAGATCTGTATTGCACCAGTTGGCAATCCACACACGAAACGGAATCAACCTACAACCTTTTACTTCATACCCTAGTACTGTGTCAAACACAATATCTGTCCTCCTATATATACAGGGTGTTCCGGTGATCATGTTACAAACTTCTAGGGTAGATAAAACACACGAAAATAAGAAAAAAAATTCATGTGAACATGGGTCCGGAAACGTTTCTTCAGGGAGCTAGGGCCCTTCGAAGATGACCTTCAAAAACTACTCTTCGTTTTATAGCTTCGGTACTATTGCAGCTATCGCCACCAATTTTGGGACATGAAATCTAGTTGGTAGGTTGATCAATTTGAGCCTTCCGCATTTTGTCACCTTTAACCAGGGGCGTACAAACCAGGGGGGTATTTGGGTAAATTTGACCCTTCTCTTTCTTTGGGGACATATAAAAAGCCTTGTATATGAAACTCCAGTTCAGTCGGAGGAAGATTTGGTGGCTAGGATTTCTGTTGCGGCTGAAATGATCCAAACCATGCCTGATCTTTTCACTGACGTCAATTTAAATATGCTACGTAGGTGCAATAAATGTATTGAACGTGGTGGCAGGCATTTTCAGGCAGGTTCATTATTATTAGAAAGAAAAACAAGGAGGCGTTTTTACAAATAATTTATTATTAATTAGTGGAGCAAATGCTCAAAAAAAAAATTAAATATTCACAACGAAACAACAGTTACTTGTGCCTAGGTTGTCCCCTTTAGACAAATATATGATAATATGATATCTATGAATTGTGTTATGCCGCATCGTAGAAATATATATTTCATTTGATTTGATTTGGTTCCCCCGATCTTTCCTCTCAAACCTACACCATCTGTTTCATATATGATAAAAAAATATATCTTCTTCCTATACTGACTTTGATGTTGATGATTCAGACCATTACTCAATTGATCTCTGATCATTTTTTTATTAACGATTAGGTTGATAACAACTTTGATTTAGCTAGGATGAAAGGGAAAAACCTCGGAAAAAAACCTTTTTATATATGAGAATAGCTCAATCAATATTAAGTGAATATCAATAAACCATTTTCATATACACCCATTATGTTCTTTGCTAGATAACTTTTGTATCGCATTGTTTTCAGAAACAACCACTGCCGCAAAAAACGTGGACATGGAGCAGCAGATAGGTTAAAATCCAAATAAGCGACTCAAAAATATCTTGTCAATTTTTTTTTATTTGCTCATGTCTAATGAAGATTGTTAGTTTTCTCGAAAATATATTTTTAATATACTTATATTTATCTTTTCCTTTTCTACCACCAACCAGAAGCACAGTATTTGATACGTCTTTCATGCGACATACGAGGTATTCCGTTTTAATTAATATTGAAGCATGAGACATGCTCTCATATCTCAATAACGATCCAGACTTTACCCTGATATTCAATATTAATATTCGTCGAAATGACTGAATTGAATACGTCCACATGACGATGTTGCTGCGAAAATCCCTTTGATGTCAAAAAAACACAGACAAGCCACGGATCGCATACATTTCGTGTGAAGCAAATTTTTAAGCGCTTTTGTATACTGCAAACATGTCCACACTCGGATACATTTGTATCGGGCTGCGGGTATAAAAACTGTGGCGAGCGCATAACCTACATTTTCAGTGATTTGGGGACGCATCTAGATATACACTTCAAATTATAGTGGAGTTGAAAAAAAACTATGCCAAAATGAAGCAAGACACTAAGATTGCTTATAGAACCAATAATACTTTGGGAAAGTTTATCAAAAATGATGAAAACATAGTTCCTAAATATGAAAAATCAGGAGTATATAGACTGAATTGTGGAACTTGCCCGAAGGTATACATTGGTCAGACTGGGAGAACTTTCAAAAATCGCATCCATTAACACCACATGAGTTATGTAAATAGGAAAACAAATTCAACATATTCCAACCACCTTTTAGAAGAAAATCACGATTTTGATGAAGAATTCAAAATAATACATGTTGAAAATAAAGGAGTGAAACTTAACTATCTAGAAACACTCGAAATTAATAGTCTCAAGGATTCAAATCTTCTGCTTAATGACCAATTTAATTCTCCTTTGTTGAATTTGTTTTCCTAAAAATAGCTTAACTGCATATTCATTTTATTTCTGTTATTGCCCGCCATATAAAGGATAAACATTATTTAACCCCTACAGGTACAGATATTGTTATTACTGTGTAATTAGGTATCAATATGGTTGTTATCGTAGTAGTTAGTTTAGTGTACTTATACCTGATGAAGCTACAGTGTTAGCGAAACATGTGAAAAAATATATATAAATATATTTATCGTGAAAATCTTATCGTTTTTCGTTTGCCTACAATAACTATGGATTTTCATCAAGTAACGGCTAACTCAATTGAAAATATTTTAAGGACCAAACTGAAGAATTGTTTCATAAATTTTAAGAAAAAATCTGTTGTTGATAGAAAAGTATCATCAAGTACATCAAATGGAAGAGTACAGAACAAACTCTAGTGTTGACAGTACTTAATCTATTCTTGTATATTAAGGTGTTTCCAAAAATATTGAAGAATATTATGTGCATGATATGGATCTACTAAAAGTAATTCATTTTGACATTTACAGAAATTTCGTACTATTCTGTATCCTTCTTGACATTGTTTCTGTTCATATAATAGAAAACTTTTATCACATAATAGTATATTATGATACAAGTTTCATAAGACGCTATTTTGTCGCACGCGTTGTTTGGAGTACGACGAGCGAAGCGAGGAGTGCTCCAAGTGAACAAGTGCGACAACGTGTCTTATAAAACGTGTGTCATATGCAATTTTTTCTATTTTGAATTGATTCGAAGAAAAAAATGGATATAATATCGATAAATAACAGAAACATGTTCGATTGGTAACAATGATGACATTGAAATAATTAAAATCTGACGCACAAGCGTAAAGCCCAGTTTACAGTTGAGCGATTTTGATTATTGCAATACCAGCGGTGAAGAATTCGATGTTGTTATTGTTTTTATTGGTCAATTTAAATCAAATCACACTCTGAATTGAAATTTTCCAATTAAAACATTGAGTTTTTCACTGCTAATATCACCAAATCCAAATCGCTGGGAAGTAAACTGGGCCCAACTCTTCTGACTTTCATTTGACAGTTCGATTGTACCAATCTCCGAATAATAAAAAATGCGTATCGAAATAGAGGCTATTTTGACACGTATTTTCGTTGCACAATGACTTCATTATACAACCAAAATAGAAAAAAATATTCATCACTTACAGAACCATTTTTGTTACTACTATCAAGAGATTTATCTCTGTGTAGTTATACTGGTATATACAGTTAGTTCCCTTATACTGTGAGGGTAAAGACCAAAAGAAAGAAGAATTTTCCGCATCAGGAATCAGTAGGTAATCATGGATGAATGGACATACTTTCCTCAATAAGTTCACGAAGAAAGAAAAATTCAGTTCGCCCTGAAAAGATAGTATGATTATGACATTTTGTTAACTGATTTTGTGGCCAAGTTCTAAATTTTATGACCAACTTACTTTTTCGAGCTGTATAGGTAGCTGCATTATGAAAATCATGGGACAGAATAGATACGCTATTCTCAACAGAAATCGTTCGAAAGAATCCAAACAGATTTATCCATTGATTGGTTGATGAAACTTTGAATATATAGAGAGATTCACCATTTGCTACGTGAAAAAATCGATACTTATCAAATCCATCAAAAGTTTCTGCTCATAACAGCCGAATAAATACTCTATTTGTTGAGGTAAAAGGAAAGGGTCTGATAGCCTAGTTCAATGGCCTCTGCTTTCAATCGATCCCACGCTATTCCATTTTCGGTTGAGGTTAATTTGAATATCGACTTCATGTTACCTACACGTCCAGAAAATATTGAAACTTTTCAGTAGAGAATCATTCATGCTTGTCGTAAAAAACATTATGATCGAATGTTTTTGAACAGCAGTGAAAATGCATAAAATGAGAAATAGGTAGGTACTTCAAGGATGTTAAAGGATATGATGGAATTTATACGCACTGGCCAAAGCTTCTGAGAAGGAAGGAATTCCTACTAACATATGCATTGAATTAAATAAATTATTACTATTCATGGGACTTAACGCGTACATTGATGACGCGCGCATTAGCATGCCACTTGATGATCGGTCGTATTCCGCAGAACCACCACATTTCCGCGACCTGTCATACTGTTGCATGTGAATGTCGGCGCCGTTGTGAAGATTTTTAGTCAAGTTCATATTTAATCTAATTGTTTTTGATTTATACTTCTCGGTCCTTTGAAATGGATAAGGTCGATACTCATGGTTGATTTTATAATGATATTATTCATTATTAATGAATGGGGAGGATTTTTCGATACCGTGATGATCAGTGGTGATAATTCATTGATAATTGTTCGAAAAAATTTTATAAATTGTTCGGAAAGCTTGTTGCTTGGAAACAGACAGATGTCATATAGGCGGATGTTCTGCTGATTAATTTATTCATTTATTTATTTCTGACAGTGACATTATAAGCTTATATCGTCATAGTTACGATATCTATAATGAGGGTCATAACTCCCTTGGGATATTGAGGTTCAAAAACTCCCTCTTACCTTTTACAGGTGAAAATGCTTATAAACGTTTAAATGTAATGAAAACTAAGACATATTATCCTTATTCACGTCATTACAAATAAATGTACAATTTTCAAATGTTCCCTGAAAATTACTTCCGCCGCTGGAAACAATTTCTTCTTTTTTATGGGTGGTGCTGTTGCTGTTCACTACAGTCGAGGTGCCTGCCTCTTCTGATGGCAAAGTAGACAGCATACGCGCCGTTTTATTTCTCAATTCAATACTGTCCTCCAGATACCCCTCTGCCACCGTGGAACTTCTCCAACCTCCGTGTCTTTTTAAGTTTGTCATAGTTGCTCCTGCATTGGCTAGGGCAGTAGCAGAAGTGCGACGAAGGCAATGTCCCGTATAGGTTAGTGGGTTTGGCAATCCTAAATACATTGCGATTTTGCTGGGAATTTTGCCAAACATATTCTTTCTAATTGGCTGAGTTGTACATTTATTTTGTCGGAAGCTCAAAAAAAATCGTTTTGTACCTTCAGGACGCAAGGACATATGAAGTCTCAATAAAGGCAAAGCAGAGAACTCTTTTTCATCCACAACGGTAAATTTCTTCGATACACCAGTTTTACTTTCCGGTACGTTCACTACCATAACAGTATCCCGGTCCTCTATATCTGCTATACTCATATTTAGAAGTTTCTGAGTTCTGCATTCTCCAAAATAACCCATAATTAGAACAACCTATAACAAATAAAACGAAATAAACAAACGAAAAAGAAAATTATGAGAAAAAATTACCTTATGCAATAAATGAATTTCATTAGGGGCGTCCTTTAGAAATTTGATGACATCTTTAGGAAAAAAAAAGCCTCTAGTTCGTTGAACTTGGTGATATCTCTTTTCTCATATATGGTCACCATCGATTTGAGCATTGACAATTTAGTCCATAACGAATTTGGGCTAAACGTTTCTGACTGCAATCTACCAGAAAATACTGAAAATACTTTACCAGTTCTTGAAAATATGCCACTTCAGATATAAGTTGTATTCTTTTTGATACAGGGCTTCACTTTCCGATGGAAGTAATGATTGTCTTGCTTTTTCCGCTTTTTTTATAATATCCTCCATTATATCTGAAAAAGATCGTCGATTTGTGGTAAAAAATCAACACGTTTTTAACGGAAAAACATTAGGTCTGTTCGCTGTTTATGCATGAAATTTATATTGTACACTACATTTTCTTACACCCACTGGTTGTTGTAGATGAGTGTAGTGAAGTGGAGTGTAATTAGTTCAACATCTGTTCGGTGCTATTATTCTGCTTTATGCTAATCCTAGGTTTCTGATTCGGAGGTTATGCTTATAATCATTTTGTATTTATTTGTTGCTTGTGAATCTCTTTTGAATGTATCAAAAATGCACAGTGATGATGAAATAATAAAGAATATTATTGCGAATTCGGACGATGAATTGTTGACAAGTTCATCTGACGAGGATCAATCAATGGTATTGATGTCAATTCTTTTGATGCTTTCGTAAATGGGGACATAAGATTCCCGGGTAACAAATATAACCATTACGTACTCTGTCGAAGAAGTTTTCGAAATATATCTTTATATACATCTAACCTCATATTATCCAATATCCTTTTGCACTACACTTATCACACCTCCTCTAAATCGATTGTAACAACTGGTTTTTTCGTGCTACAACAATTTAACAACGAACATAGTGTAAGTGTACACGGGAAATCACCGAACGGTATCAGTGTTACACAATCTACTATTCTGTACAATAGTGTAGTTAATGGAGACACAACGAACAGACCTAACGATTGATAAAGAAAGTTTGCTTATAAACATGTAACATAGCGACAACCTAGCAACAACCAACAATGCTACAATCAACGCTACCTAATTCAAATATACCAGAAAGGTTATGAATTTAAACATTTATTGCGTTCTAAATATGGACATATTGTTATGAAAATCGGTCAAAAATAAAATTATCTATGTACCACGGGAATTATAGAGCCTTAATAACCTCTGGCAATTGCTGTCCCTCGGGACGCAAACTTTGCCATCGGTAATTAAGGCCCTCATAATTCCCTTAATACATAAATAACTATTATTCATTGACATACAGATACTAACAGACGAAAAGTCCACTGGAGTATTTAATCAAACTAAAACTAAAACTATTCAACTAAGTACATGTACTACGGTCCTATATTAATAATGCATGGTATAATGTGCATTTACAGATGAACAAATAGGGTCTAATAACATGTATATTGAAGAAAATGTTGTTTCAGAGTGTATTTGATTTTTTGTTGGGATGAAGAAAATATATCAATTTTGCAAATGCTTTCTAACATTTCGAAGGTCCATAAACGCATTCCATTAACATTTTTTATTGTCAACATTATTCTTCGGTATATTTGAGTCGCTAATTTCATTACTATTCACATGAGTAGGTATTACAACCAAATCGTGACATTTTAAAATATTAAATATTTGATAATCAGTGTATTAATAATAAAACTAATATCTCAAAATCGAATTGTAGGTATCCATAGCAACATATTTGAGAGAAAGAGCCCATGGGATCTGTTATCAGTATAATGTTGATTTTATTTGTTGTGTTCAATCAGATGACCACAAATTAATTGATTTCATTGGATTTTAAATTAAGAAAAAAATGTTCAGTAGTAGGACATTGATAACAATTGTTCGAAAAAATTGTATATCAGATTTCGATAGCTTATTGCTTGTTGCTCATCACAAGCAACAAGCAAATTTATTTCTGCTGGGCTAGCAAAGAACATTACAGTTATTATAAAGAATTATTTCGTGATGCAGTTACAATAAAGTAGTTTATTCAGTAAAGTGATCCTTTCTGCAAGAGCGAAGCAATATTACTACGTTTGTAACTTTTTTGGCTATGACAGGTGAGAAAAACTCAGCAGAGATCTTTCTCCTGGGACTTTTCTCAGTGTAGGCTTCTGATTCTGATTGGTCAAAAATATAAGGTCTGAAATTTTCAGTATAATGTTGGTTTGATTGGTTGTGTTTGATCAGATGACCACAAATTAATTGATTTAATTGGATTTCTACTCGAGCAAAAAATTCTCAATTCAATTTAGCACGGCTGCGGAATTTCTTTCTCGGGCTAATGATGCCATCAGTGTATATCGAGCTAACATTTTCAACTATAGGCTGATATGCCCTGACTCTGCTTCACGAATGTAACAGGCAGAATATCAAGTTCAGTCTTTGTGAATTATTAAAAGCATAATGGATAGTAACGACTCGAAATCTCTACGAGCTTTATACAGGCTGTCCCATTTTCGATGTCCTTGTGGGATATCTCGCTTATACTTAGTATATGAAATTCATATATTCATTAGCTGAATTGCATATACTCGGCGTGACAGAAGCACGGACTCCTGAAATTATCCGACAGGGGTCATCTATTCCAAACATGCTTTGGTATCTTATAACTATACTACTTTCATATATGCCTGAATGATTGGTCCAATGAAATGAGATCCCTCGAAATATGAAAATAAGAACACAGTCATATAATATTAGGTAACCAATACTTCAAACTAGTAAGCTTTTCTTTCGAACCCAGGTAATGAGTAATAGTAGGGTAGTAATCTCGTCATATAAAGTTAGGAATCCTGTCATATGAAAATTGTGATCTCGTCATATACATATAGCAGTCTTCTTATATAAAAGTTAGAAGCCTCGTCATATAAAACCAGCAAACTTTTCATATAAGACTAGTGATCTCGTTGAACTATCAATTAGAGAGTTTTTTTTTTCATTATTGCTATCTCCGGCTCGAAGGTCTGTTGAATTGGAAAGAGTCACCTTTTGAGAAGATCATGCAAGATGCCTTCACAGCGTTGCCACATTTTGGGTAGTTTCGGAATTATTCAGAACAATGTAAAGTGGCTGGAATGTAATTTCCCTTATTTCGGGAACTATTCGTGGTATATTACCAGAACCACCCAAATTTTGGCAATGTTGTGAATACATCTTGTATGAGCTCACCAAAATGAAACTTTTTTTCAGTACAACCGACCCTGTCATTCCAGAGATAACAATATAAAGTGTATCCACTTGAGGAAAGACACTCAAAATACATATACAAAAAGTTGAATACCTATACCTGATGGATGGTGGATAATGTATAAAATAAATATAACAAAATTCATTCTTTCTCCAAAAATATTTATTGAATCGATGTACTGATAATTCATTCAAATGATTGTTAACAGAATTCAAATGAAAAAATCACGAAAAGAAACATCTTCATATATCAAAGTATAATAACTTTTGAAGTCAAGTCAACTTTTTTCACATTAAACAGTAGAATTTGATATTGAGTAAAAACTTGTAGAACTCGATATAAACTAAGTCTAATAATATAATACAGTGGTTCTTTCGTTCTGGAATAATTGTTTCATTTTCACTGATGCTTTCTCGAACACCATCAAGTATATTTGGCAACACTGAAATTTATATGATTCTTTGATTCTTCCTTCCGAATCTACAAAAATAGATAAAAAACCCAACTATAATGTCCATTCAAATCACTTACTATATACTCTAGATATAAGCTAAATATAGAATGAATTCGATAACGAATGTTATATGAATTCTGAACACCCTGTATTTGTTCCAATCAAAAATCAAACGTTAGTGAATAAAAAGTTGAGATGTGTACCTTTCGGACCAATAATTAATAGTTTTAACACAGAAAATTTCTAATTTTATATATTATTAGTATATTTCAAAAGTCACTTACTCTGTGGGCAAGAATTACTCCCTCTTTTCCTTCTTTTCTTCTGGATTCCTCCTGAGAGACCCCGGAAAACATCCCGTTCTTTTTGTTCTCGTGCATGTCTATATCAATATGATGTTTAGGTGAATCCGTACAGGGTAGGTAAATTCAATGTTCCTGATATAGATTCATCCAGAATAGCTTCAAAATCTGAGCTGGCATCAGGAAATGAATAAGTTTCGCTAATAGCATCTAAATTACTCTGATTTCATGTACTGGAAGTAATGTTTTTTTAGTGAATCGAAAACGATCAGGTTCTTGTCACTCACCTAAAAAATGTTGAAAGGACCCATTCAAATTGAGTTGCTTTCTCAAAAAGTTTTTCATTTCGTCATATGTACTCAGGTACTCTGCACAACACAATAAACAATACGATTTGCACATATAATAAATTACCGATCACCTCAACCCCATCACACCAACAAAATTCCAGTTGGAAATGATCTAAAAAACAAAGACGCCAACTCTGATTCATGCTTTCGGCACTATTCGGGTTTAATCGGCGCAAATTACTTCAGAAATAGTTCTACTCTAGGACCATGGGAAATTATCTCAAATCGAAGAGAATCTTCAGTTAATAAGACGAGAATATAAAGAGTATAAGAAATTTCTAATAGGACCAAGCATATAACGCTTATATAATACATTATAAGATTTATATGCCAGTTATCTGTCTTTGGATAACAATTTCTAGTAAGAATTGGTTTTTTATCTGTATCTGACAGGGTTATCATATCACAGAACTATCATATAGGTAATATCAGAATTTCATATTTCTGGTATATGATACAGTTTTGTAGGACCGTCGTTCTGAGTCATTTTTTTCCGTGTACTTTTTAGTGAACCTCACGATACCGCAAATAAAACGTTCATAGCTCATTTCGTTCTCGAGATACAGGGCGAAATTGAAAAATATTGCATTTTGAGACTACTTCTGTATCTGAGCTATCTTTCAACTTATAGAATATGTAGAAACTGTCTCTCATACAGAATTTGAAAGATGGATACTTTGCGCTTTTCAAAAATACATCACACTCATACGATATTCCGAGCATAAGCCTTGTATTCAGGTTATTTTCAGTTTTCCAAGACCAAGACCATGACTCAATGAATATTCTCAAGTACAAGACCAAGACTTGACTCTCGATACCGAGAGTCTTGGTCTCGAAAGAAAAATATTCTCATGAAAAAAATTTTATGACATTTTATTTAAATTATTTATTTTTCCTTGGTAGGTTTCTAATGTTTTTTCACTCAAAAACGAAAATACATTTTTCAAATTCATAATTACAGTTTTACAGTTGAGAATAAATAGGTGTATGTTGTAAGGTCGCAGTGGGCCAAAGCTCCTACTATTGAAGATAGAAAAAAATTTAATACAAGAGTTATTTGGTTTGAATTTGAAATTTTTGGAAATATTTTTGACACTGCGTTATTGTCACTTCCAGCTGAACTTGGCAACGATTTTTTATTCTAAATAAATCATCCTGTATATTGACGCATACCTATTAATACTTTTAGGTTGAATATTTCACTAATATTCTACACTTATCTTCAACTGTTTTTGAAATAATGACAGGTGACAAGTGAGATTTTGCAATTTTCTGACAGCCTATTACCGTAGAATTGAATTGGATGATTTAAATTTCTAAATGCATTGTGATCCAAGACCAAGACTATTAAGAACAAAACTATCAAGACCAAGACCTAGATTGAGCCAGTCCTGTCTTGGTCTTGAAACATCAAGACCAATACCAAGACTACAATTATTTTTCGAGACCAAGACAAAAGACTGATCACCCTAGAAACTAGTAATATCCATGGCCCACTATAGCAAAAATTAATAATTTCATCATAATGTAATGTTTCAGTTTTTTAGCACATCTGAAAATTCAATGTATATTTTATGTATGCATCATTTTCAAGAGAGAAATATGATCTCAGCAAAATAATAAAATACAAGGCGTTCTCCAAAACCATACCAAAAAAATATTGTTTGGGTACGCCACTGGATTCTGCCAATAATTCTTTGTTGAACATAGGGCTCTATAGAAGAGGTCCAAAAAATATATATTTTCAAAATCGCCCTGGTATATGTGTAAACGAAAACAGTTATCAAAAATCTGATGAGGCCACCTTGATGAGTTTCACATCAAAATCCGCAAGGCTCTATAAAATAGGATGCACTGTACATACACCGCCGGATAGTTCGAGAGCTGGCGACGAAAACAACTTCCTCATAGTTACCAAAGGTTTGACTTGACACTTCGAGTCTACTTCAGATCGTTATTTTAAAACCGCCCGTCTGCCGGAGGTGAGCGGTCGCCTTCTCAGATTTGGAATTTGAAAAAATTATTAAAAATCGCTCAAAACTTCCCAATTTTTACCACAATGATTTTTTGCTGAAAATGGCCTAAGATCCTAACCTAATCGAAATCAGAAACGTCTGCCTCTGAAAATGGTCGCTATTTCGGAGCAGACGCTGTCAAATATGTCAAAAAAACGCCTTCAACTTCCTCATAGGTTACCACCGTGATTTTTGCGTCAAAGTTTTACTTAATATGTTATCAACCAAGGCTCGAAAAGAAAACCTCGGCAGACGGTCGCATTTAAACTGCAGACGGGGTTGAAATTGAAAAGTTGAAAAAAATTACCTGATTACAAATGCAAATTTCAGCATATAAAAAGTACCAATCCCGATTGATTATTTGCGGAATGTCTCACAATGAAAACTACTTGAAAATTTTTCTAAATAAAATATTTCCTTTTTGAAAAAGCGCTAAATTACATATGTCAAAAAAACGCCTTCAACTTCCTCATAGGTTACCACCGTGATTTTTGCGTCAAAGTTTCACTTAATATTTTATCAACCAAGGCTCGAAAATAAAACCTCGGCAGACGGTCGCATTTAAACTGCAGACGGGGTTGAAATTGAAAAGTTAAAAAAATTACCTAATTACAAATGCAAATTTCAGCATATAAAAAGTACCAATCCGAATTGACTATTTGCAAAAGGTCTCACAATAATTGATAACCAGTTGTAAGTTTTCCTAAAAATATTTGCTTTTTGAAAAAGCGTTAAATCACATATGTCAAAAAGATGCAGTCAACTTTCCCACAAGTTACCTCAATATTTTTATTGCAAAATCATATAAAAAAACTTCATCAGACGGACAAGCAAATGATGCTGTATATAATAATAATTACTGTCTGTTAAAGCGTGATAGGCAAGTAATGCTTTAAAAATGATTTCTCCTTTTCTGGTAGTTTAGATAAGTAGGTATATATTAAATAGAATTCTAGTATTAGCTTCATGGTGACTATAGAATATAGAACCTCATCAATTTCACAGGTCCATCAATCTGATAAAACATGTAACATATATCTTCACAGGCGACGGAAAAACAGCCGGAGTTAAAGTCGAAAGAAACCTATTGGGACGACCCTTAGTATTATCGTTGGAACATATGATTTATTTATTATAAATGTATTATCGTATTCATCGACTACCGTTCCATTGTCACAGAGTTATTTCGCTTATTCAAGTCCAAGTCAAATAGGTTGTACCAGTTTCGATGGATTCTTTTTTTTTGCATCTTCTACGTGATCTCCTGTTATCGATGACAGATTAGCAATTCACATCAATATAAAGTTATGCAGAACATCAAGCAAATGAATAGACCTAATGTGGTGCCGTCATTAAAAGACATCGAAAGAGACAAGCGGCCCAACGATTTTTTGAAAACATTGAGGTGTGAATCTATTAAAAACTGAATTAGTGAAGTTTTTATTGAAATACTGGGAAACAAGTATTCCTCTGGGTATTTTGGGAGACAAAATTATTCGGGTGGATTGTGTTACATGTTTTATGGGAATGATGGACTGGTGAATTTTGAAATTGATGAGGTTCTATATTCTAGCCACCATGAAGCTGATGCTAGGATTCTTATTTCATTTACTCATTTACAACTACTAAAAAATATCAATGTTGTGATACGTGCATCCGATACTCATATATTTGTAATAGCAAGAAAATATGCAAGTAGGTATAGATAAATATAATAACATATTTGGATAGAAACTGGACTTCAGTCAGAAAATACTTTGAGATGCGTTTATTTTAACGATTGTATACAGAAATTTAGGAGATATCCTTCCTCAAGCTTTACCTGCCTATCACTTGCTTTCACGTTTTAACAGGCAGTGACTACACATATATCATTCGCTCGAAAAGGTAAAATGAATCCTTTCAACATTATCGAGGAAGATCTGAATATTGGCCATTCTCAGTTTATTTCGTGAGAGCAAATTCAAGGGATTGAAAAATTCGTATGCTACATATATGGTTTTCATAAATGCTAATAACATGAATAAAGCAAGGCTACATTTTGTTCCATAGAGAACATGGTATCTCGAAAGAAGAAATATATCAGATAAAGTTGAAAATTTCGATGGGATCTTGATGACACCTTGTCGAAAAGTTCTAATTAATGAAATAATAAGGGTTAATCAAATTTGCGCCATCTAGAATTATGCAACAGAAACAATTGTATATATGGTTTCTATTCTTCAGATTCAAAATTGAAAACATTTTTAACGTCTCATTTTACACGTGAAATTTTTGCTCCATATAGATCCGTTCTTTCATATAATATTGATAAAGCAATTTAGGCCTGTCTATCCTTAGAATGCGACCGTCAGCTGAGGTTTGCTTATACAACTGAGGTAACTTGTGGGGAAGTCGTTTTATGTCATATGATATGGGATAGCAGCGCTTAGGTCAAAAATATTTAGGAAAAATTACAAGTGATTATGAATTGCGGGGCATTTCGCAAATTTTCAATCCGAATTGGTACTTTTTATATGCTAAAATTTGCATTTGGAGTCAAGTTTTTTTCAAACTATTCAACT
The DNA here is from genome assembly GCA_029955515.1 of Chrysomela aeneicollis. Classification (NCBI taxonomy): domain Eukaryota; kingdom Metazoa; phylum Arthropoda; class Insecta; order Coleoptera; family Chrysomelidae; genus Chrysomela; species Chrysomela aeneicollis. The sequence goes on from JARUHQ010000017.1 coordinate 9,120,455, forward strand.
TCAACCCCGTCTGCAGTTTAAATGCGACCGTCTGCCGAAGTTATTTTTTCGAACCTTGGTTTGTAACATATTTGGTAAAACTTTGACGAAAAAATCACAGTGATAACCTGTGAGGAAGTTGACGGCGTTTTTTTGACATATGTGATTTAGCGCTTTTTCAAAAACGAAATATTTTATTTAGAAAAATTTACAAGTAGTTATCATTGTGAGACTTTTTGCAAATAGTCAATCCGGATTGGTACTTTTTATATGCTGAAATTTGCATTTGTAATTAGGTAATTTTTTTAACTTTTCAATTTCAACCCCGTCTGCAGTTTAAATGCGACCGTCTGCCGAGGTTTTCTTTTCGAGCCTTGGTTGATAACATATTAAGTAAAACTTTGACGCAAAAATCACGGTGGTAACCTATGAGGAAGTTGAAGGCGTTTTTTTGACATATATGTGATTTAGCGCTTTTTCAAAAAGGAAATATTTTATTTAGAAAAATTTTCAAGTAGGTTTCATTGTGAGACATTCCGCAAATAGTCAATCCGGATTGGTACTTTTTATATGCTGAAATTTGCATTTGTAATCAGGTAATTTTTTTCAACTTTTCAATTTCAACCCCGTCTGCAGTTTAAATGCGACCGTCTGCCGAGGTTTTCTTTTCGAGCCTTGGTTGATAAAATATTAAGTAAAACTTTGACGCAAAAATCACGGTGGTAACCTATGAGGAAGTTGAAGGCGTTTTTTTGACATATTTGACAGCGTCTGCTCCGAAATAGCGACCATTTTCAGAGGCAGACGTTTCTGATTTCGATTAGGTTAGGATCTTAGGCCATTTTCAGCAAAAAATCATTGTGGTAAAAATTGGGAAGTTTTGAGCGATTTTTAATAATTTTTTCAAATTCCAAATCTGAGAAGGCGACGAATAACGATCTGAAGTAGACTCGAAGTGTCAAGTCAAACCTTTGGTAACTATGAGGAAGTTGTTTTCGTCGCCAGCTCTCGAACTCAGAATCGATATTGATGGAATGTGTTCAGACCATGTTTGCAATGTAGATTATTCTCCAAGTTTCAACAAACACATTCCCCGCATATCTGCTACACACCTACCTGTCTTATCTGCTCTTTGTTGATGTTCGTCTTTCATTCGCAATTTTGATTATGTGAATTCCTCGCAGCATAGTTGCATTTTCAAGAATTCATCAGGTAAGATCAAGGAAAGTACCCACTTAGAAAGCATCGACCACAAGTATTTCCAGCTAAATTCAGCATGCTGATGAAATCAAATCAACGAACCACGAATAATGAAGATGAATTTGTGGTATTATATAGGTACACTTATCGACAGACAAAGTGGCACCGACACTACTCTTATGATTATTTGTAGTAGAACATGCGATAGCAGAGGATGTTCATTAACATCATGATGCGAACCTCAAAAACGGTCCAAGCTATCATCCAGCATTCTAGAAATATCCTACGTTTCAGTTCAACCGTCTAGGCCCGAATACTTATTCTTCAACTCAATATCATGGATACACAGCATTCAGCTGGGTTTATAGATTCAACTAAACTAAAAATTAAATTAACAACTAAGAATTAAGAATGTTGAATATACGAGAACGTCTATGGGGGTTTATACATTTACATCTGTCAATTAAATTAATAATTAAGAATTACGAAGTTGGTCAACTTTCAACTTAACAACTAATATTTAAGAAATTTTGTGGACAGAACGCGCAAAACGATTAGAATCGTTGGAATGCCATCATTTGTCATTGTTTCTAATAGTGTTTATGGTTTTCAGGTTCAGGATTTTTTAGTTTTTTCGGGTTTTTTGCTTATTTAATCATTCAATTCAACACTTTGAAATGACATTGAGCTTTCAATTATGTAACATTCAACATCTGATTCTTAATTATTAATTGCATTGTATAAACACCTTCCCAATTGTTAATTCCTAATTATTAATTCTTAGTTGAAAGTTTCAGTCGTTCGTGAATATTCAAACCGTTCACACGTGTGCGATATACCTGCTTCAGATAAGTACCTACGTATACCAAATTATTTTGCTTGATTTCTTTCACTATAAGTTTATCTCTTTATATTGTAGCAATATAAAAAAGGTATTGTTATAAATGAATATCACCTCGGGCGGCCTTGAGCCGCCCAATAATATCGATAATGTAGATACCTCACAAAATTTGAAAGACATAAATTCCTTTAATTTCGAAAATAAATATGGACCTAAAGACATTGGACCATATTTTGTATTTGTAGAACACTTGCAAAAAAACTTCGGTAGATTATTTCCAATGAAAATTGGATATTATTTGCTCAATGACAATATTCTCAAAAATGACATCATAGATATAACAGCTGTGGGAGTAAACAGAGTCAAAGTTATTTTCAAACATTATAACATAGCGAATTCCTTTGTTGGCCATGATATTTTGAAACAAAACAATCTCATAGCGTACATCCCTACATATTATAATCATCGTAAAGGATTAATCAGATATGTAGACACATTTTTTTCTGAAAACTTTTTACTCGAAAACATCGAATGTGAAAAAACCAGAATAGTGAAAGTTGAACGAATGAAACGAAAAGTAATTGAACAAGATGGAAGCACCAAAATACTTGATCGCCAATTGATTATTGCAACCTTTGAAGGAAACACTATTCCAGAAAAAGTGAAAATTAATTTAACCTCATTTCCCGTCGAACCATACATATATCCTGTTGTTCAATGCTACTCTTGTCTAAGATATGGTCACACTAGTAAATTATGTAAATCAAAATCTAAAAAATGTAAATCTTGTTCCAAAGAACACGATAGCGATGATAGTAATTGTACACCTTCAGATAAATTTTGCATCTACTGCCAAAATAAAGAACACTCAACAATTTCCAGAAATTGTCCTATGTACATCAAACAACATAACATCAAAAAAGAAATGGCATTTCGTAACATACCTTTCAAGGAAGCCGAGAATATAGTAAACAATCCATCATATTCTAAAGTCACTGTCAACAATAGATTCTCCATTTTGAACAACACCCAAAATTTCCCACCCCTACAGCAACCCTCCACTCAATATACACCTCCAGCTTATATGTTACACAAACAAAGAACACAAACACCCACAAAAAAACGAAAAGTCTCAAGCCCACCTGCATCACCTTCTCCTAATACAAATAAAAAAATAAATTTGCCTAAACCGCAAAATAATTCTCCCATCATCCCCAATCCACATCGAGACGATTTTTTTCAATACAAAGAAAAACTCATAGAAAACATATATAAATTTATCAGTTCAAATTTCACTCCAAAGCATGAAATTGCATCGGGATCTAACCCAGCAATTTTTAAAAACACCAAAGAATTTTTGGCTTCTGCCCTCGAATTTGATATGTCGGATGTTATCAGTATTAACAGTGATGAGTCAAGTTATTAGGCCGATTAAACTTCTCCAATGGAATATTCTATCAATTAATAAACGTAAACCGAATTTATCGAAACTTTTATCTACTGAATTCTTTGACATTCTTGTAATATGCGAAACTTGGCTGAAGCCAAATTCAAACCTCCATCTTCAAGGATATAACACCATACAAAATAACAGAAATGATGGCAAAGGCGGTGTTGCCATTTTGCTATCAAAAAATCTAAAATACAGAACTCTAGAAATCAAACAAAACTTCAACAAAAGTATTGAAACATGTGCACTTTTTATTGAAAATATCAACCTCTCCCTTGTATCCATTTACAAACCCCCCAAAATAAACGCGTGCTCTATAGATTGGGAAAATCTCTTTTCTCAATTTCCACAAGATACAATTTTTTGCGGAGACTTCAACTGCCACCACTCCCTATGGGGTTCTGCACAAGATTTGCCAAGTGGTAATAAACTCGTGGATGCCTTAAATAATAGTAACCTGATAATATTGAACGACGGTTCTCCTACTAAGATCACCAGACCAAATGAAAATATATCTGCAGTTGACCTATCAATAACATCACCAAACTTAGTCAGCAAAATAGAATGGTCTGTTCTTCCTGACTCCATGGGTTCAGACCATTATCCCATCTCTATAAAACTTCATTATAATTTTCAACCTCAAAATATCCTACCGACTACTAAGTGGAATGAAGCTTCTGCTGATTGGACAACCTATGCCAGTTATTTTATTGATCATATGACGAACGAAACAAATTTTGATATTACCTTATCCGAGCTAATTAAGACAATCGGGGATGCAGCATCGGCATCCATGAAAATTAACAACCCATTAATCATAAAAACCCCCCACCCCATATGGTGGGATACTGAATGCACAAATATGGTTCTGAAAAGGAAAAGCGCCTTACAACAATACAAAAATCAATCTAACTGGGAAAACTACATGAATTACAAAAATATTGAAGCCCAAACAAAACTCCTCTTCAAGGCCAAATACTCTACTAGCTGGAAAACCTTCATCAGTCAATTGAATAAAAATACGTCAATCACCAAAATTTGGCAATTCATCAACAAAATATCTAATAAAAAATATTTTAACCATAAATCAAACATTCCAACCGAGATGATAGAAAAGTTGTTGGACATTTTTGCTCCCCCTTACGTAACGGCATTATTTAATAATATTTCCAATATCAATACTTCCTCCAATATTCCAGGTGATGCATTTTCCATGACTGAACTGGAATTTGCATTAGATTCGCGTCGAGGAACCTCTCCCGGTAATGATTCTATCACTTACAATATGATCAAAAACCTTCCTGTCACAGCCAAGCAAGTGTTATTAAAGAACTTCAATAAGTGGTGGACAGATCCTAGCATTCTTAGTACACTCAAGGAAATCACTATAATATTAATTTTGAAACCGAACAAAAACCCAAATTTAACATCTTCCTACCGTCCAATTTCTTTAATGTCATGCATACTGAAAACATTTGAAAGGATGCTAAAAATGAGATTAGAGTGGTTTTTAGAGTATAATTCAAAATTACCGTCATCACAGTACGGGTGCAGACGCGGAACGGGTACCATGGAAGCTGTATCACACCTTGTAACAGACATTCAGTGCGCATTTTCGAGAAACGCATATGTTGGATGTCTTTTTATTGATCTAAAAGGCGCCTATGAGTCAGTTGACTTGGGATTACTCACAGAGAGCCTGATATCACTAAACATCAACCCGCAAATAGCTTGCAATATTGTTAGTCTTTTCAGAGATCGAAAAATCTATATCAGAGATCACAACAATCTCTTGCATGGCCCTAGGCTAGTCAATCACGGTCTGCCTCAAGGAGCTGTTCTCAGCCCCTTGCTATTCAATGCATACACTCACAGTCTGCACAATTTATTCGACTCCGATGTAAAATGCATTCAATATGTGGATGATTTTTGCTTTTATACTGTTCAAAACGATTATAATCAATGTATCAGAACTCTAAGGTACATAGTATATTGCCTTAAGCCATGGTTTACTGATCACTCACTGACAATATCACCAGAAAAGTCTGCTGTTGTTTTCTTCACCAGACATAGACTACAAACCCCTGAAAAAATTATTCTGAATGGACTGGAAATTCCCGTTAAAAACGAATACAAATACCTGGGCATATTCTTAGACAAAAAGCTCCTCTGGAGTAGTCACATAGAATACATCAAAGGTAGATGTGAAAAGGGAATCAACATGTTGAAATGTGTATCAAAAACGAAATGGGGTGCTGATACACAAATTGCCCTCCTATTTTATCGGGCATACATACGATCAATACTTGATTATGGATCTGTTTTGTATGGTTCTGCCGCGAACTTCCATTTAAAGAAAATTGATAGAATACAATATAACGCTGTGAGGATATGCATCGGAGCTTTCAAATCATCCCCTGTTCTATGCGTCCTAGCAGAGGCGCGAGAGGCTCCTTTAGACATCCGACGCAACTACTTGGCTTTCAAAAAAGTATGTAAATATCAATCGTTTCATCATAATAACCCTCTCAATAAGTCAATTCCTCAATTAGCAATTCAAAATTTAACCATCAATTATTGGAACAAAAAAAATAGTCCTCCACTAACTGATGCTTTCGTAAACTTCAATGAAATTATCGATCTAATCACACCCTCTAAAAAACTACCAATATTTTGCCTCGAATTTGCGGAAATTATTCAAAAACCTAAGGTAATTTTTCCCGCCTACTGTGAAACGGACTCAATCAATCAATCTAATTTCAACTTCTTAATTAATCAATATAATGATTTCCTAAAAATATATACAGATGGTTCAAAAAACTCTAGTGGAACTGGATTTGCATTCTTCGTATCAAACCTGAATATCTATGAGAAATATAAAATCCATGATGTCTGCTCTATATTTACAGCCGAAATCATGGCAATTGAAAATGCACTTGTTTGGCTCACAAACCGAGAACCAACGCTCAATGCACTGATAATATCAGATTCCAGATCAGCCCTGGAAGCTTTAAATAACACTTCAACCAACAACTTCTCTACTTCCGTACCTATATGTAACATAAAGAAACTCCTCTATAAACTCAGTACACGCGGACAAATTATCAACTTCATATGGGTTAAAGGCCACTCTGGTATATACGGAAATGAAAAAGTAGACATTGCTGCTAAGAAAGCTACAACTCTTGTAGAATTATCAAATAATAGATGTGCATTCTCCGACATCATTAACTCTGGAAAAAATAAGGTGAGAAACAGCTGGGAAACTTGTTGGAAAGAATTCGTCAATAAATCAAACAATCACTTCACTCATATACACCAAACTCTACCAAAGCAAGTCCCTCATATAGACAACTTCAACGTGCCAAGATCGTATTCCACAACCATTACTCGATTGAAATTAAACCATGGCAAGTTTCCCTCGCACCTCTACAAACTGGGTCTTGCGGAAACAAATATCTGCTCTTGTGACAATGAATCCATCGCGGATATGAACCATATATTTTTTGCATGTCCCCTCTACCAACCAAATCGCGTCAAGATATTCTCAACTCTACTTCAAAATAATATACCCCATCCCATTAATTTAACCTCTTTACTTAGCTCCGGCGATATACATGTTCTTGACTGTTTGGTACATTTCCTTAGAGAAATCAAGTTAGATATATAAAACTCAATTATAAAACAATAACAATAATCTGTGGCAAACGGTCCTTCCAATGCCAACCCTCCTCCCAAAAAAAAAAAAAAAATTAGTTGAAAGTTTAGTTGAATCTATAAACCCAGCAATATCACTACTCCTCGAAGTGTATATGCATATAAATTTCGGTATTGAAGTAAAATAAACAGTTGAACCTTGGTTTACCAGGGAGAACTTTGTATTATAAAGGGAAAATGTCATTTGCGCTCAGGAAGAATTTTCAGTTGATCCCGGGCAATCAACTCGCTATCGTGGTATATTCATTCAATGAGACTGAACTAACCGAACAAACTAACCTATCAGTGAGGGTCCCAATCACTAAGTGAGAACAAATGTATACCTGGTGGGAGCAAATGACCCGCTCCCTTCGTATTACGGAGTTTATTACCCTGGTAAAAGTCACTGAAATATAACCAATAACTGGAACGTTAATATTGGTAAATGCGCGGGGAACTTTTAGCCCAACTATGCGAACTGAGTTTTCTGATTATGCGCCGACGCAGTAAAAGTAAAGGTATGAAAATCATGTCTTTGATCACTACAACTGTATACATTTGATGACGTACGTCTGTGATGAGATGAACTTAATCAGACGCGGCTTGGCACTTTTTGTTTCGTGTTAATTCTCACTGGTCAAGTGGTAAATGGTTATTTGCCAAATCCAAATCAAAGAGAGGTTGTTCCATATCGTCAATTTGCCCTGTTTGATAGTTTGATAACATTTTTATAAACAAAAAAGGTTGAAGGTACATTGCTGCAATGCAGAAACTGCAGTACTAATTCTAGTTTAACCTTTTTTTTGTGAGTTGAAATTGATACTTATACTTGAGCTGTAGACATTGCTCATGAATGAGCTTTGAGCCATGGAAATGTGATTTGTGAAGAACATTTCATCTATTTCACCTAATATTTATTATATTTTATGAAATTCATTGTGTAAATGAACATTATTATTATTATCATTGAAATACAAACATTTATTATAAAAATACAAACATTTTTTGATTAATTAAAAATATGAAAAAATCCTACCACCAGTTTCGATTTAATTCGGTTGTATAATGATTTCCATAATTCGACCCAAAAATTTTGGTTTCACCCTGGAACTGCTAATTCAGATAATCCTCTATGCAATGTTTCTTCAGAGATGTTAATGTAGATAATTGGTCCCAAAGCACAGTCCAGGTGGTCTGTGTACCAAAGGCTAGACCGGACCTGGTTACAGTAATAGTGCGCATGCTCCCAGCCTGATTTATTTTCAGTCTGCGCGAGATTCAATAGGGTCTATGCTTGAGAAGTTCCTTTGGCATTCCAGTTATTGGTAATATTTCAGTGGTAAATTTAGGTTAAATCGTATATTTAACTTTACCAGTGAAACAAAGTAAAGAAGTGTTAGTCAAGAAAGTGGTTATGTCCAATATCAATAGCAGATTGTATCAGGTTTCAATGTTTGAAAAATCATAAACCCAAGTTTCAGAGACTCATTTCAAAATATTAGGTTAATCTACATTAACATCATCGAACATCGACTTCTCTTCGCCTTGCACATCTGAGTTCCTTGGATGACACTGGGGTTCTAGATGAGGAAGTCGTATGAACTATACCGTCATTCAAGGCTTTCGAAACCGTTAATCGTGAGATAGATACTATTTTGATGGTTGAAATATGTCGTAATTAGAAGAATTCTAGTTTTAATTTCAACCTCATTTTTTATGTCCTTCATTATTTTTTCAGGATCTTAATATCGTTATTCCTTTTCAGCATATCTTCTTCAGGATCAGGATTCAAATCTTCATTCCCTCAGAAAATGGAAGTCCAATATACTCTACCTTACAACTCAGCCACTTTCAAACATCTACCACCATTTTAATTCTCTATTATCGTTAACACTTCATCTGATTATTTGTTCAAATATGTTTAGTGTTATCGAATGAAATCAAGATGTGTAAGATGTGCATGTGAACCAGACTCACAACTTGCTTCATAGGATTTATCATAGGATTTTCATGTTTGTATTTATTTTTGCACATTGTTATATTTCCATCATATTATAAATATATCTGTGCAATCAAAGGTGTCACGCTAAAAGAATTGGGAAATATAGCCCGCTATTCTAATACTCATCATTCTCAGTGAATTTTCATTTCAATCGAGCTCTTATACTTACAAGATCGATACTGGGAACAATTCAATCTTCTAACACAATTTACTGTGATGGGTCTAAAAGTGATCAAGGCACTGTAAGTGCATTTTATCTACAAAACAAAAATATTGTTTTTTAGTTTCACCTCCCCAATAAGTCTTCAATTTATACAGCTGAGGCTTATGCTATACTCCAAGCTCTACATAACGGCGAAGCTAGCTCAGTTATCTCATCCGATTCCAAATCTGTACTTCTTTCCATCACTAACTACAAAAGTCAGATCAATAAAAATCCACCTATTTTTGAGATTATTGAAACTTTGGAGTTTTTCTTCGGTAATGAAATTGACATCATTTGTATTTGGATCAAGGGTCATTCTGGTATTGTCGGAAACGAAATAGTAGATTTGGCAGTGGAAGAAGCCACCTCTCTAAATATGATAACTGATATCTGCTCCTCGCAAGATTTAATATCAGATGTTAGATATGAAACACGACTGAATTGGGAAAGACTACGGAAAGATTTCTCATCTAAATCTAAAAATCATTACTAACTAATCTACCCCACATTGCCTAAAAGTATCCCCCACATAGTCAACTTCAACATTTCAAGATTATCCTCCACCACCATCACACGAATGAAAATGAACCATGGTAAGTTTCCTGCACATCTGGTAAAAATAGGCATTAATGTTAACCCATTGTGCCAATGTGACAATTTTTTTTTAGCGGACATGAATCACATCCTAAACATTACTAGCTGTTTTGAAGATAGGAAATTATATAGTCCAAGAGCCCAGGGTCGCCAGACATAATTTATTTTCTGACAGACAAAATGTGGAGCCTCGAGTAGTGTTCATACCGTCATACCTGCTAAGTTGGTCAGACGGCCGATTTGTAGATACCAGGTGACAGAGGAGACACAAAATAAGATCAACCTAAGTTATTTTCTGATTGCTGATTCTTATACACATGCCTTGAAATACTATTGCAAAATGAAATAACACTTCCAGACACTTCCCGATTTCTTTCATTAGTATAAGCGCAACGGTGCTATACGCTCATTTCTTTGGAGCGAGTGAGATATCTACAGTATTACCGTGTCATTCGAATAAGCACTATGGTCCTGCCGTCAGAGCAATTAAAAGGGCTCTACCCAAGGTGGATATAGGATGGTAAAACAGCTCTTCAATTGTTTCTGCGAAAAACTTGTAGTAGACCGTTTCAGAAAATCTAGTATTGCTACATGCCCAGAAATCTCTCCTACCATCACTTTCAGGTGCTATCACACTTTTCCAGTTCCCTTCATGAACTTCAATGGTTCCAAAAGTGTCTATATCGCGGGGCTGAATAGCATTCGGTCATCAATTAAAACACGCTTTAGACACGTGTCATGGATGGATATGCCATTGTTGGACAAGAAGAATCGAAGATCGCTACGTTTGGTGAACAATACCGAGCAAAGTTCAGGTGGGGTTCATCCTTATACCCAGATGCAGACAGAAAATCAAAGGATCAAAGGAGCGGTGAGAAATGATTGCGTGTCGGATGCCGCTTCGCAAATTGATTGATAGAGTATGATAAAAAACTGAATTTTTCGGGTGAGACTTGAAATAAGGATATGTGAGATGTTCAAATGATTGTCGTCAGTGGAGTGGCACGTATATGGCAAGATATATAAGAAAGTATATAAGTAAGTATAACCGTTATGATAAAAGAGGAGAGGATTTTTGAAGAAAATCTCTATGGAACCTACAATCCAAAAGAGAAATGAAACAGCCAATACACTGTCTATAGTGCATCAAAATATGCAATCCATTGGAACTGGGATTGATAGCCTAGTTGCAGTGTTGGATGAAATCAGTAATTGTCAGGTTTTATGCATGACTGAACACTCAAAAGATGAAGAAAAACTATCATTACATGTTATAAAAAACTATAAACTCAAATCCGCCTTCTGTAGAGAAGGGGTACGAAGACATGGAGGATGTGCAATATATGTGAAAGAAGGAATGAAATGCAAGGAAAGGAGAGAAGCAGTATCGTTATCCGTGGAAGATCACGTTGAATTTTCAGCCATTGAAATCAAGCACAGGACAAGTACAAGTAAAGTAATAGTTGTATCAGTATATAGGCCACATACCGGAAGTTTTCAAGTTTTCCTTGAAAAACTAGAAGGACTTTTGAATGTGTTCAATGATGAAACATGCAATACTGTTATTGCGGGGGACTTCAATGTAGATTTTTTAGACAACAATGTGGATAAATTTCTCTTACTATAATTAATCCACTCTTTTGATATATATCATGTAATAGAGGAGTGTATCACAAAAAATTCTAAATCATGCATAAATAATTTTTTAACAAACATAGAAAATGTCAAAGGCGAGGTCTTGCACTCTCACATTTCAGATCACTCAACTCAAATACTACAAATTCAGTGGCAAAACGAAACTAAAAGTATTTCAGTGTTTAGAAGAATTTTCCCACAAAATATATGCAAAAATATGCATAAATAATTTTTTAACAAACATAGAAAATGTCAAAGGCGAGGTCTTGCACTCTCACATTTCAGATCACTCAACTCAAATACTACAAATTCAGTGGCAAAACGAAACTAAAAGTATTTCAGTGTTTAGAAGAATTTTCTCACAAAAAATATTGATAATTTTATAAACAACATGAAAATGAAAGTGTGGGATAGTATATCCCACATACATGAAAGCCAGGTGAATGAACAGTGGAATCTTTTTGTAAGTATGTTTCTTGATGATTTCAATGAATGCTTTCCTATGAGAAAAATCAAATCAAATGTTCTAAAAAGTAAACCTATTGATGACCCCCAAGTGAAAGAGTGCAAGAATCGTCTTGATATTCTTTTTACAATCAGTAAAAGAGATAAGCGCTATTATGAACAATACATACAAACCAAAAAAGAATATAACAAAAAATTGTTACAAAGCAGATCTAAAAAATATCAAAATGAAATCGCAAACTCTGATGATAAGTCAAAAACGATGTAGAATATTGTGAGAGATATTGAATGTTATAGTAAATCTGAGACATGTATTGAAATAGAAGGCAAAACAGAAAACATAGCTGAAGAGTATAGTCGTTTTTTAACAGATACCGTGGAAAGTTTGAAGAAGAGAATAGATAAACAAAACATACAGTTTGTGAATAGAATTATATGTAATGACAAGTCGATGTTCATAGAACCAAAAACTGACATAGAAGTAGTGGAGATTCTGAGAAATTTCAAGAATAAGATGAGCAGTGGAGATGATCAAATACCAACCAAAATAATAAAATTAATTATAATATATGTATCCAAAATCCTAGCTTACATTTTAAATAATTCTTTTCAATATGGCATCTTTCCTGAAAATTTGAAAATTGCAGTAGTGAAACCAATTTATAAAAAGAAGGGTGATCCCAGTGAAATCTGCAGTTATAGACCTATAAGCCTTTTACCTTCTTTCTCAAAATTATTTGAAACAGCAATGTGTAACCGCCTCATGGATTTTTTAGTGACGAGTGAGTTATTGAGTAATTCCCAGCATGGGTACCAAAAAATAAAATCAACGACAACAGCTGTATTCCAATTTGTTCAGTATATACTAAATGCTTTAGAAAACAAAAATGTAGCAATAGGTCTGTTTCTAGATCTTTCAAAAGCGTATGATTGCCTAGATCATAAAATCTTACTGGACAAACTGGAGGCATATGGAGTAAGAGGCAAGCCTTTAGAGTGGTTCGAATCATATCTTTTCAATAGAAAACAAAAAGTCTCTATTCAAAAAGACAAAGAAACTGTCACATCACAACTATCTGAAATAAACATGGGTGTGCCCAAGGGTAGCATTACTGGCCCTTTTTTATTTATAGTATATCTGAATGATATGTTCGATATCCTGAAAGCCCATTCTGATTGTAAATTGGTTAACTATGCTGATGATACTAACATCATGATTGAGGAGAAAGAGTTACCATATTTGTTACTGCATTCTGATTTAGTTTTCAAAAAAATAAATAACTGGTTCTCAGAAAACAAACAATTCGTTAATGAAGAAAAAACTAATGTAGTTCTTTTCACAACTAAAAATTGCGGTTACGAGGTGCCTGGTTACATTACATTGAATGATCAAAGTATAGAAATTGCTCCTAGCACAAAATTTTTAGGGATGAATATAGACCGTTACCTGAATTGGAATATTCATGTTAACGAATTAGCAAACAAATTGAGTAAAGTTAGCTATGCGATAAGAATACTATCCAAATACTTAAATCAATTTAGTCTCAAAGTATAGTGTACCATGCAAACTTCGAATCATGTTTCAGATATGGTATATTGTTCTATGGCAGCAGTAGTCCCGTAGAGCACTTATTCATTATTCAAAAAAGAATGTTGAGAATAATATACAATATGAAGTATAGGGAATCGTGTAGAAGTAAGTTCCGTTCTGCAAAAATACTAACATTTAGTGCAGTATATATTCAAGAATGCATCTTATTCTTTGCTAAAAATAAACAGTTTTTTTCAGAGTATTCACCCCAAAACATTTATAATACCAGAAACATAAACTACGATTATCCACTGCATAGACTGATGGTGACAGAAAGAAATGCTTTATATACTTCTCTAAAATTCTTCAACAAGTTGCAGGTAAGAATTAAATCTATCTCTTCTCCGAATGTTTTCAAGCAAGAAATTTGGAAATTATCGATTAATTTAGAGCCATACTCCATAAATGATTATTTAGAGTCACAACTCGAATGATTTTCATATTCGTCGTTACCTGTTTGTACTCAATGGATATATGTGTGCATAATTCTTATACCTATAATCTGTTTGTGAAATGGTTTACTTGTGTGTTGACGCCCGTTTGTTTCAAACACCCTTTACAGGTTGTTCATGTTTGTATTTGGTTGTTTTTTTACAAATAAAGAAGATTATTATTATTATTATATATATAGATATAAAGAGCAATGCGAGGCATTGTCGGGCATTGCAAGGCATTGAAATGGCAATAACGGCCGTATTCGCTGTATACTTTTAAGCTTAGCTTAGGGTTTAAGATCACTCAACAATACGGAAATTGTATGCTCTCAATTCGAGCTAAAGTTAAGCTTAGCTTAAAAGTATAAGGCGAATACGGCCGTAAAAGGGCAATGAGGTGCAATGCTTTAGCCGCATTCGTTGCGCGCGCATCCGTTTCTGTTCGATATGATGCTTCTTCCACCAGTTTGATTGCGTCACTCAAGCGTCTAGCCGTTACCTACAAGGCCTGAACGCTCCGCGGTGACGTCACGTAAGTAAGGCGGACAGAGACTCGATACGATAAAGCGCTTTATGGTGGAAAAGGCGACCGCGAATTTCAATTTCAGTTCAACCCATTCGAATTAGATATATTGGTAAAATTTGTAGCGATTTCAATTCATTAGAGGTACCTTATCTTCACATCTACCAATACAGGGCCCGCAAAAAATCGTTAGGATGATCGAAAGCTAATTGAAAATACATTTTCTGCATGAGTTAAAGACATTTGTCTTTCTTCAAATGTAGAATCTTTCAACATGAAACTACAGATTGATTTGGCTATACCTGAATGAGGTAATATGAATACATAAAAATGTCTTAAAAATTTGTAAGCTTCTGGACTCATTGTGTGAATCATGGAGGCTAAAATTATGGTATTGTTTGATTAACGATATATTTCTTTGCAAGATACATGTAATTTAACTTGATCAAAGATGAACGAAAAAGCTGTATTGTTCTTGGAATCTTCATCAAAATGAGCAACCGATTCAGAAACCAAAGATTTCAATAAATTTGAAATGTGTTTCAAACCATTCTTTTTCTGATTATCAAAATATTTTCCGGATTCATTAACCTCGTTTTTATCTATTTCAATTAGTAATTCCTTGATTTGATTGATATTGTTGGAGATAAAAGGCGTTTTTGAATTGACTTTTAGATATTTTTGTATCTTCCAGCCATAAGAAAATGATTCCACATTTGAATCAGAAAAAAACAAAAATACAAAAAATAATATGACAATATTACGGGCCCTGGAGAATAAGACAGTTTGAATAATGTACCTTTTTGAAAATCTATAACTTTGTACCACTTTTCGGGCAACTGAAAATACTCTAAAACAACTAGAAATGCTTGAAAATCTGTGTTCCAAAATGATTTTTGATTATTTTCGAATTTAGATTTACTTTCAATAATTGCTTTTTCCAAATATTTAGTCTCCCGTATCTCATCAAGACTTGGACGTGATTTTATATCTTTTGATAAACAAGATGGACAGTTGAGAAGTTTTGCCAGTTTTCGAATCGGTTGCTGTAGATGAAAAATGTACTTCACAGACTTTACTGTACTTGGTTGGAGTAAAATTCTCGTGATGAATGGCCGCTATGCACTTTCTAGTTGGGCCAGCATCCAAGGGGAAACATGAACTTTTGGATCATTCTCATAATTCCCTCGGCACTCTGGTACACAACACGTATAAGACGAAATATTCGCGAAACAGTAATTATTTTGATGAATATTCAACAAAAAAATCGATTATTTGTTATGTAAACAATGCATCTACATACGTACTGTACACTGATTGATCCGTATCGACCACCAACTATGTGGCCTAAGTTTGTCGCGTCACAAGGGTGGTGACGTCATAGCATTCAGGCCTTGTATATCTCGTAGGTAATGGTATAGCCTCGCGTCTTGCAGTAGATGGAGTCGGACAGAAAGTATCTTTGGAAAATTATAAAACGAGAATAATAAAAGAACATCATTGTGCTGGCAGATCAGTAACGATCGCTTACAGCGTTTCAATTCTGAAGATGTTCAAAAAAGAAAGTTGAAAATACCTGCTGATAATTCGAAAACTAAAAGAATAAATAAACTGAATATATGAGAGATACTTCTGAAAACAAAATGAACCAGATTATAGTTTCAAACGACTCCACGAATGTAGAGTCATCCTCCTCTTTGGCTCTTTGGAAGAAGATTCAGTAGACAATTTTGACCAATCAGAAACCTATATTTTGTATCGTTAACTGAACAATAATTATTTGTTTTTGTGCTTTCAGATGATTTCAGATAATAATAAATAATTAATGCGAACTATTTAGGAAACATAAGAATGTGTTTTCTTCTCTCAAATATTATCTCTTTTCAACAATGAAGACAATGTGGACATTGGGGGGCATTTTCGGGTATTGTTGAGTGAAAAAGGGGCATTGCGGGGCAATTTCAGAAAATAAAGGCATTCATTGCCCTTTGGTGTACAGAAAATTACTATATACCCTTCTCTTTGCTGACATATATGATTTTCCTAATGATAAATCGAATAACCATTACAAATTCTTGAATGGGCTATTTGAATCTTACAAGGCAGTAAATAATATTTTCGACGTTCTCCTACAAGAAGGTATTGTGAAGTTCAACGATGAAAAGCCAATAGTAATATGCCAATAGTAATATGTTATGACTGTGGCAGCTAATACGTAAATATGCTACAGGAATGCATTATGTTGTGAGATTTATTTCGACTGTGAATAACCACTAATGATATAACTTCTAGCGCAAGGTATTTCAACCAACTGCAAGCATGCAAATGATATTGGTACTTTGCCTAATTCAGAAAGCATAGTTTCATGAAGAAAAGCAATGATTGTGTCATCCACTATCCACTTGAAGACATATTGTTATTCGATATTTTTAATTGGTTAGACTATTTTCTCCGAGATTTTCTCTTTCTAAACTTTTGTCCATGGCTTCTTAATTTTTTTTTTTCAGATAGTAATATATTACTTTCTATGTATATGCCCAAAACTTATAAAGTGTATCTCACTATAAATTTTTCGAATCGAAACTAATGCAGCCCATTGTGATAGAACGTAGCAAAAGTTATTTTAATTAATAGAGAATAAACTAAACGCATAGGTAGCATTCAAAACCTTATATTACATTCTAATTTTGTTTGTTTATCTCATTACTGGAATTTCACGCTTGATGTTTACACCAACGGTGAAATCCTCGGTAAAATCTGTACATGTAACAATGATTCTCTCGCGTATAGCTCTGAGGCTTTTCAACTTGTTACTGACATATAATATACACATACAATGGAGCGTTCGAATGATTGTGAAATTATCTTTCAAACGAGCCCAAGTTGATCGAATTTGGAGCAAGGGTTAAGGAGATCCAGCAATTTAAAAAATTATTTTCTCAACAGCTTCTTCCACCATTATTTTTCGAGATATGAAAAACAGGAAAAGAACAAACTGACGCAAATTTTGCTGAACTCTTCATTTCCGTCATTGATACAGTACCTTGATATGGTGATTTTCCGAGAAAATCGAATTTTCATTTATGTCATAGTAGTTGTGCCCTCTAGCGGTCATTTCAGGAACTTGAAAATATTATCCATCAATTTCTCTTGGCCGATTAAGTCCTCAATATTTTTTTCTAGGAGCCCTAAGGTTTATGGTTTCCATAATATCGTACCTCGCCGACCTTAGTGGGACACCCTATAGTTATTATTAGATGTGGAACTCTATACTGCAAATCCTAGACCTAGTGTCTAGTATATATTCACTGAACGTGTATGTAGCAAATTTCCTTGTGGAATAATTCATTTCGTATAAATGGTGTTCCTTATTCTTTGCAAAATACCTCTTGGTATATTTATATTTTTTGCCGACTATGCATTAACATAAATTGGTCCTCAATATACTGGAATTTCAAACGGTTCACCCTGCATGTTTTGAAAAATCCTGAATTAGGTAGATACCGAATTTATATCGATGATACCTACCTATACATCATTATCATCAAAAATAAAACTGAAGAATTAAAGCAGTCTCAGAGTAACGGATCAACATTTTTCAATTCTGAAAGCTCGATATAAAATTGTTGAAATGCAATGAGACAATCATCTTATTACTCTCAATCACATCAACTCTTTTTGATTCACTGTATTTCATCAAATTACAATGAATTAATAAAATTGCATTGACCATGAAAATATCTATAAAAAATGGAGATATCGCTCTTTATTCTGCGATGAGCTGGAGAGGTTATTAAACTCTTTATTTCAGAATCAAAAAGTAGATGTCCTCGTGATGAGATAACTGTATAGAAAGATAACTTGACATTTCCAAATCCCCAATACACAACATTGTCTGAAACAAATTTTTCCCGTATATCAGATACAATTATTTCAATAAGTGAGTCTGAATGATTTCGCACCGAAAGAACTATCGCTAGTAGTTCGCAACAGTAAATTGGGAGATCCAAATTTCCTTGGTTATCCTTTATTTCCAGATGAGTTCATCCATAATAATGGATATAAATATCATTCCTGCTTCAATGTTGAAGGATATTGCCCAGAATAGTGAGTTGAGCAAAGATATTTTATGGAAATCTATTCGTGGGGAGAGTACTACAAGTAGATACCTATCTACAAATTAGGCTGTGCACAAAAATATACTATTTCATTTTATTAACAGTATACAACTAGATAACTGCAGGAGGTAATTAAGAAGGTGTGTAATTGAACAGTGTCATAAGTAGAAAGAAGAGATCATTGTAGGCCAGTGCATTTAGGAAAGGTACATTTTTTCTTTTGTCACTCGATCGAAAGGGTCTCAAATGGAAAGCAAAATTCACTGTTCAGCCGCCATTTTTTATTTGATATTATTTTTTGAAACGCTCATAGTTAGGAGGTAAATGTACTAAAAGTCCCCACGTCGAAAGGTGAGCTAAGGGAGAGAGGGGTGTGGAAATGTTCCATTTTTTGTTTTTTGCTCATATCTCAAAAACGTACACCGTGAAATAAAATGTTTCAGATGAAAATGAAAGCTCATTATAATTTATATGGGATTGTACTCCAATATATTCGTCGAAATCCAAACGTTTTTCAAGAAATAGGTTCGAAATATGATGCACCAACGTTACACAAGACGGGCATTGATGATATTCCAGAAGACGACAAAGATGATGACAACTACTCAACAATGTTACATTTACCCAGAACATCTAGGAAAAAAAAGCGAGCGAATCACTCGAGATATTAACAACGACGTCGATTGACGAAATATACGAATAAAACTACGATGACGAAATACGCACGAACCAAAGGAAAGCGTGGAATAGGCCTCTCGAAAAAAACCGTAAAAATATCGCCTTTGAGTCTACCTCGAGGGTGGTATGATAAACAGTTGAATGAAAATGAAAGAAATATAAAATCGTACCAAACATGTTTGGGAGTCGTTAGTTGCTCTGTTGCAGACATCGCGTAGGAAGAGACAAGGATAACTTTCACGAATCATCGTATCACGATGTTTTTCATTCCAAAATGCTATAAATTACGTTGACTTTCTTTTTAATTATGGGTATCTTTGACGTCAGATTCGCCAAAAGAGAGCTACGCCCACAAACAGTGACGTCAACAGATTTTTGGGAGAATACTCGACTTTAGGCGTCAATATTTTTTTTGACGTTACGGACGGTTTCTCTTATATATGAGCTCGATGAAAGTACAAGTTATGACGAATCCAACGATCGAGGGACAAAGGAAGAGTCATTTACCGCGGGTGTTTTATTCGAGAGAGTTTTGTGTAAATTATTAATGTGTAGAGGGAACTAAACACACAATGTTCAAAACTAGAACTAGTTGAGAACCTCTCCAATAGGGTATGGTATTTTTCGAGGTATTTTCATTCTTTTAATAGGTGTGAGAAAGGCCAGTTTATCAACACTGCAACGATTTTGTCGAACCTGTACCTCACAGGAATAAAGCATCAGTAGACGTTTAACATAAATTGTTTGATCAACCCAACCTTAACATATCAAACACTACTTCAGTGGGTCGCACTATTACATCAGTTAACAGGAAAATGGCGTTTGAACTAACTAACAGCAGGGAAAACATGCGTGGGAAGATGACAAAGAACGTCGGCTTATATCACTCTGAATTTCCCTGTCACGCTCTTTGTGATCCATCACTTGGTTAATTTATTTTAAACGAATATACAGTGTGAGACGGGCTTACATATGATATTTCTACAAACTGTTCAAAATTTGCTGTAGCACTCATATTTACAGTGTGTGACGATAATTCTTGCATTATTTCTGTTAAATTTTAGATTATGTTGGAAAACTATTGAGAAGCATTTCTTCTAAATGAAAATATGAGAAAATAAATTGTGCCGTACGTCGTTACATTTGCAACGGTCTCCACTATCGGATAACTACCCTGCACTGATGAGGGCCAATAAACCCGAAACTGGTCTGTAGGTTGTTAAAAGCGTGCCTGTTCCGATGTGAATTCGTCACGTCTTAGGAAGAAAGAAATATTTGCGATCTGCATTCACAGTGTGAATCGTTGCATGGACTACGAGCAAATATAATTCAATGTTCTGCGTGGTTTTCACCAGGAAAGTAGTTGTTTTCTGCTCGTAGTCTACCAGACATTCATTTCAAACTATGTTTGATATTCTTATTGGATAGACTAATTCCTCTTTCAAATTTTTTTTGTCCAATTTATGACTTTTCCATTTTTCAAAAGTGTCTCCGTTTGACTCACAAATTTTGCGAGTTTCGCTTCATTATCACTCCGCATCGCAAACGCAAAATTCGCTTGTCAAACAAAGTATCACTTTTGATCCTAATAAAAAAATGTACTATTGAATACTCAACCATTTCCTTCTAAACACAACTCTTCACTTTCTCCCATGTTTTGAATAGCTTGAACGATGGGTGAAATTACCAGAATTGAATCTTGGTTTTAAGAATAGTAGAGAATCATTAATAGCAGATGACGACAGGTTTCTTGAAATTGTATTGAAGAACTGAGAAGAACTGAGAAGAAGAACGAGTATAATTTCGTCTGGAAGTTAATGGTGGAGAATTCAAGCATATTCAATAACTTTTTTTTATTTCAACAAAAATGACCCCGCATCAACTGCTGAGAGTTATTAGCAGGAGAGGCAAACACAAAAATCAGATTTTATAATATAAATCAATGTCTTTCAGGAACTTGTCAATTGTCATTAAGTGACAGCATAATTGCGCTCGCATCCTTCATTGTTGAAAACAAACTCAACATTATGTTGCATTATGAGAAATAATAATATATAGTGACAGTGAATTATCAACACATCTCCTGATATAGCAGAAAGTGCAAATGATGTGAATTTGAACCTCCTACCAGAGAAATCGAGGAAAAGTATGAATTATGACATGGTGCCATGAAATCTCGCATGAAATTCTTGAATGCAGAAGATATTAAAGTAAAGTCCGTTGAATATAAAGCAAAAATGAGTTTGACTATATCTGTTTATGTATAACTGTGTTATAGACATAACCTAACCTCAATAGCCAACGGGTGTGAAGCAAGACGTCTCAAGCCGCCAGCCCGATTCGATCTTTGGCCAGGGGCCCGTTTCTCGAGACTGTCGGAATTGGTTCTCATAGGAAAATTTCGATATTTTCCGTGGAAATTCAGAATGAAGTTTTCTCGAATTTTCTTATACGAACATTTTCCTACAAATTTCAGAAGAAATGCATCCCATGCTAATAACCATGCAAACAAAATATTTCCTATAGGAAAAACTCATACAACTTGTTTTTTGATTGGGTTTTGACAAGGTTTTCACGAAATAACAGATGAAATAGCTCATCTAGAGGTATTACAGCATTTGGAGTTAGCCGAACTTTTAGCTAGGAGGCCCAGAAGGAGGTTCATTCCTAGAAATAAAGCATTTGAGTTTTCATCAGACGACCAATTCATAAAAGTTTTTCGTTTAACCAAAAACATTACGAGATAGTTAATAAATATGTTATTAGATCTATTTTTCGCAGGACCTTCGAAAAATTCAGCTCTGTAGATAAACGAAGGTACATTTTTCAAATTGGTTCACATTCAGCAGGGTTTTTTCGAGGTACTGGTTGCTCTACATTTTCATGTTAGTGGATGTTCTTCTCCTCAAATCGTCAGAAGCCTTCATTATTTCTATTAACATTTGCTTTTATTGCCTGCTTATGCTTTGGGTTTTATTAGTATTAGAATTAGTATCGTTAGAATTCATTTTATGATAATTAATTGTGAAACTGACGCAAAATCAACGGAATATTCTTTTAACCTCGAAATTACAAAATTCGAATACATGAGGACAATTACCAAAAGAAATTGCACCAATGTCATTGGTGTGAACAACAAAAATCAAGAATCTATCAACGACACACCGCAATTTCCCACTACTCTGGAAAATATTATTCCATTGGATTCAAGAATAGGTGTCATGAACTGAGAGGATCAAACTCCGGCGGTTTCGTGAATCGAGCCCCTGAGCGATTATTTTTCAATTTATGAGTCATTTTTCCTTTCATTCTGTTGGATGTAAAAATTATTGGATTGAATTTCAATATAAAAGTGAATAATGAATGGAATTAATGATTTAGATGAAGAATATTGGGAAATGTAAGTTTTGAATAGAGTTTTCTTGTCTACTAACTGTGTAAAAAAAGTGTATTGCCGCTCTCGAAAGATTTATCTGTCTGTCTTTTTCGAGCAGCAATCTATCAGTTCGCGCTCTAAATACACAAACAGCTATTGTTTTGTTTTGCAAAGAAGAAAGCTGACAGCTGTCGTTCCTAACTCAAGAACACAGTATTCAAGTGAGTGAGCTTGATAGAAATGTGATTGTTATGGACTCCGGATCATCATTTGAACTGTCAAGATTTATTTTGTTATTGTTCATCTTCGCGAAAGATTATTTCTCAATTTTGATCACCATGTAAGATTGAAATATATGGTGTGATACAATTGTATCCAGGAAAATACAGCATTTTCGAAAAGTGTTGTATCTTGAAGTTGAGTGTTGTATTTCTGACACCTAGGAAGCCTTGAAAAATAGAATGAAAGGTTCAGATGTCTTGCCAAAAAGGGCCTTGACAACGTTCTAGTCGCAATTGTTATCCGGTGAACATAAACATTGTTCAGTTATTACCATAATTTGCAGATGATCCGAATTGCATTCATAATAGTGAATAGCTTAAAATAAATTCTTATGACATCTGTAGCAAAGCGGTTTGAAAAGTCAATCTATGGACGAAATGCTTCATAGAACCTTCGGGTTAGTTTATTTGAGGTTTTTTTTCAATCTTTATTCGACTCAACTAATACATAATATATGTCTATACATGATACCTGATATAACGATTGCCATTTAGTAACACATCTAATCTACCACACTCAATTTCAATGTGCAGGAAATTCTGAATGATGATGCGTGTATTGATTATTGATCAGCCTAGTGCAACTGTTAAGGCTTAGTTAGACAATATGCCTTGCACTAGTTCACAATCTGTTCATGAAATTTCGATAGATTCTGGATTCTCGTGAGTCTAGTTTATTATAATATGAATTAGTTCAAATAATCCAATCTGGTGGATAACTTAAAAAAAGCAATGATTTTCATTCTAGATACACTCGATATGTTATTGTTCCTTCTCATCAGAGGAATATTTATATGAACGCACCGACAAGAATTTCCATGGAGGGGGATTCAGCTTCATTCCAGAATGGTTGTATGGTAGGTGTCAAGTTACACACACGAAAATACGAAATCATCACCATTAAAAAGGATTTATCCAGCTGGATTCAGCACAAACACAGGTGTAACTTTCAGAAAAGACCTCATGACACCTAAGGTGAAGAAGAAAATACCCCTGGATAATTTACACTGAAACAGTATGATCCTCAGCAGACACTGGATGTAGCTGGTTTATTTTTCACCCTGTGAAATTCATTATTCGAAATGCCTTATCCTTTCGAGACATTTCACAAACTCTTCTCTCATACTTAGATTGAAGCTCGGTATGTATTGGTTTGGTCTTCACATCAAATCACTTATAGATACATTGAAACTAATAGAAAGAGGGGATTTCTGAAATGTCTCGCTTTCAAGAAAAATACATGGGTTTATCTAGAAATTGGATATCCGCAGACTGAGCTTATCTAGAGGTTCAATATCAGACCATGACGAGAATGTATAGCATCAGACAGATATATTCTCGTGCAGTGAAAGGATTAAAAAAGATCCCGCACTATATAAAACTTTAAACAGAATAATCTTCTGTTATATTTTGTATATCTTTGAACTTCTATTACTCATGCTCTATAATTTTATCAAAGCCCCTTAATTGGATTTTTATCATTTGAGTACGGTAAATATATAAATATGAGAATGAAGTTCTTCATATGGTAGATTGAATATGGCTACATCTTATTTAGCATTTTCAGATTAATCGGCCTGTATATATATAGTATTGATATCATATCATTTGGATGGACATTTTGGACTACTATCGAATCATTTCAATTGAAAAAAAAAAAAAAAACACTCATCTCTCAAATATGGGAAAACTTCTACTCTGGAATCTATCCACCCCGTAAAATTGATTATACGAACTTTATTCATACAAGACACCCTTTCCTTGATGCGAAAATAACACCGTCATCAATGCTTGTAAAAATAAAAAATCGCCAGGTTCTGATTCAATCACTTATGAGTTCATTAAAAATCTACCGCATAACTGGATATTTTATCTCACATGCTTATTCAATTATATATTTGAGTCCGCGATTATACCTAACAACTGAAGTGAAATTATTTTCATCAATGGTTCACAAGAAAGGCCTTGCAGAAGATCCTGCGAATTACAAAGGCATTGCGCTAGTAAACTGTCCTAGACTCAATACTTGAATAGAAGATACTACTATGCTACCCGAAATTCAATCTGGTTTTAGGAAAGGTAGAGGATGTTTGGCAACGTATTCACTTCAACTTGTAGTATACAGTTACACCTGAGACTAAGGAAAAAGGAAAATAAATTGCTCTCTTTGTTGATAATAAGCGAGCGTTTGACTCGGTCAATCATGCATTGCTTTGGTTTGAACTCTATTCTTCGGGAGTCAGCTTTAGAATAATCAGTGTAATAAAGAATATCTATGACAAAGCTCGCGAATGCCTTGCCAAACCTTTCGATGTCACGACTGGAGTCCTTCAAGGTGAATTGCTAAGCCCACTATTATTCGCTCTGTTCCTACATGTCATTGAGTCCTTCTTCTGCGAAAATGGTGCCAATGGAATCAATATTGATAGCAAAAATGATCTCCTCATGCTGATGATCTGGTCATTCTAGCTGATTCAGAAATTGATCTTGGTCGTAAACTAAACATTCTCGAACGTTTCAGTGAAACAATGCATTGACAGTTGACGAAATAAAAACAAAAATAATGTGCTTCTCAAGGGGCAACTACAACAGCAATAGCTTGAGATTCTCGTACAAAAACAAGCCTAGCGAAATAGTGAAGAGGTTTGTTCATTTGGGAGTTACATTCTCTTCCTCATCATTTTTTGGGGACATGCCATACATATCAGCTGAAAAGGGCAAACAAGCTGTAGGTGCGGTCTTATCGGTAATGACAAATACTAGGATAAACTCGTGGAGAGCTAGGGAAGATCTATTGAATTCACTAATCTTGAGTGTAATTACTCATTGCGTACCTGTTTGGGGATGCCGTTATGCTCTTTCCACCAATACCCCAGGTTATGCCATAAGACTTGAAGTAGGAAGGGTACAAATTTCTTATAATATATTCAAGTGGGTCCTCAACTGGCTCATCAAATTGATAGACATAAAAATCCAAATAACAATGACATCGATAGGAGATTCAATTGGTCCTTGCAAGTTAAACAACATCTTGAATACCTAAAAACTTTCAAGAACCTTCGGACGAAATCACAGATCGTTCTCTTTTTTCTCGTTCTGCATTCCTGACACTCAGCCAGTCCCTCATTGTTTCGTATCAAACCCAAAACTACTTACACTTGAAGGTATATCTTCAAGTTACTAGAATTATTTCACAACTAAAGCCATGTAGTACCTAATAATGGTATAAAATTCACTTATTCAGGTTCAATATACCAAATAAATCCCAGAGAAATATGTTCAATATGTAACCAGAATGAGTTTGAAACAACTCAACACATTTTATTCGACTGTCCTATTTACACAACTATGCGACGTCCTAATACTGCTTTTCTAGAAAACATCAATAACTTGGTTGACACTCTCAACAATATTACACCCTCTTCTGTGAAATCCATCTCAGATAATTTATGTAATATTGTGAAACTTCATTCATTCATCAATAATCAATTGTTCACGTTTTTTTTTGTTCTCGTCTATACCTACATTTCGATATCGATGTATTGTTAGTATTATCATTTTTTTATTATTATATTATTTTTCTCTGTCCTAATATCATCTGTATATGATGGCGGAGTGAAGATAAGATGGCGGACATATGTGATGTTTGTGAAAAGTCGTGCAAGAATTCATATGCAATAGCATGCAATAAATGTTCAATATGGTATCACAGTAAATGTGTGGATCTTACAACGGCGAAATTAAACTATTATGCACTTGAAAATAAGAAGTCACCGAAAGGTGACAAATGGATTTGTGAAAGGTGCATAAGTGGGGTTATGTTACTAACTAAAAACGAGCAAAAGGGTAATAAAACCGAGCTAAGGGACACCAAGGATTACACGAATAATGACATTATGAAAAAGCTGATTGATATGGAACAAAATTACATGTTACTATTAGAAAAATTTGAGGCCCAAAATAAAGTCAATGAGGAGCTTCGAATGGAATTGAATATGGTCAAGAATAAGTTGAACTATGAAGTTAATAGGAACGAGCAAAATAAACTGAATAAAAATGTCATAATAATGGGTATCCCCAAAGTACACCCCAACGATGATACTGAAGGAATCGTTAATAAAATTGGAAAATATTTTAATGTAAACATTGGAAAATATCAATCCTTCAGATTAGGCAGAGGCGAAATAGGAAAAGTAATGCCCATCAAGGTTGAATTTGCCACTGAACAAGATAAGGAAGCTATATTCAAAGCAAAAAAATCAAAAAAAATAACAACTCGGGATATCGGTCTGGAAGGCCCACAATATGATATCTATATCAACCAGGACCTTACTAAGCAGAATTTACACATCTACAAGGCAACAAGAGCATATGCCAAAGATAATGATTATAAATTTGTCTGGGTGCAAAATAGTCAGATATTGCTGAGAAAGTCGGAAAAAGAAAAAGTATATGTGATTGAAAAAGAAGAGGACTTACACAGTTTAAAAAACCACTAAAAAAATCAGCTGTACCCCATGAACTCAAAGTTTCTCACTCAAATCTACAGAGCGTTAAGAATAAATTTGAAACTCTTGAGGCATATGTATATAATTCCAAAAGTGACATAATTATCATAACAGAGACTTGGCTATTCCAAAACGAGATTCAGTACTACAATTTGAAGAATTATACAGCTGTACATTCATGCAGAGAAACGAGAGGTGGGGGCACAGCAATATATGTAAAAAGTAATCTAAAGTATCATCAAATTAACTCATGTGAGCAACTGGATCAATGTAATGTAGTTGGTATAAATTTATATGAATTGAAACTAAAAATTTGGGGAGTCTACAGACCACCAGGAATAAACGTAATAGAATTTATTGAACAATTTACGAACTTCCTGCTTTCTAATAACAAAGGGGATGTCATAGTTGTTGGTGACTTCAATATTAATATAATGGAACCAATAGAACCAATAGTAATGGAATACATGGGGGCAGTTCAATTGTCTGGATTCTGTCTGAAGAATGAACTAGCCAATACTGGAGCAACCAGGGTTGTCACAA
This sequence comes from Chrysomela aeneicollis, assembly GCA_029955515.1. Taxonomy (NCBI): domain Eukaryota; kingdom Metazoa; phylum Arthropoda; class Insecta; order Coleoptera; family Chrysomelidae; genus Chrysomela; species Chrysomela aeneicollis. The sequence goes on from JARUHQ010000017.1 coordinate 9,148,574, forward strand.
ATACAAGCACTATCATAGATCACGTTATATGTAAAAGCAATATGAAATGTGATGTTAGTATTAATAAGTATTTCTGTCTATCTGACCACAAGCTGCTAAATATAAGAATAGGAAAAAATGTACCTGAATACAAGCCAAACTGTAGGATAGAGAAGCAAAAAGTGGATAGGGATAAATTTAGTAGAGAATTCAATAATCAAATTAATAAGGAGGAAATTACTAATTTTGATGATCTAGTGAGAGTTGTCCAATATTGTAAGACTGAGGCTACAAGTATAGTGAGTATTAAATGTAAATTAGGAAATTATTGGGTGAATAATGACTTTGTTGAACTTGTAAAAAAAAGAGACAAGTATTATCAGTTAAAAGTTAAACAACCAAACAATGAGAACATTTGTAAGCAATATAAAAGGTTAAAAAATGAAGTTAAAAAGAAAGGTCAAAAACTTAAATATGAGTATTTCAGAAATGAATGGAGTAAGGCAGGTGAAAACAGCAAGAAACAGTGGCAATGCATAAATAGCTTCATTAAGGGTGAGGGTAATAAAAAACAAAATGTAGAATGTATATCATTGAATGATCAGATTATAACTGATAAGGAACAAATTGTTAATGAATTCAACAAATACTTTTGTGAAATTGGAGCAGAAATTATTGAAAAACTAATGATAGAAAAACAAAAAAGGAAAGACCTTATTGATTTTGAAGAGTTGTATTGCATGAATAGAATGGTTACTGAGGAAGTAACAACCTTGGAAATAAAAAATATAATAAATACACTAAAACTAAATACTTCACCAGGATATGATGATATAACGGTTAGTGACTTAAAGCTACTTGAACTATCTATTGTGCCAATTATTACTAGAATAGCAAATGACATAATGCGACATGGACAATTCCCAGACATACTAAAAATCAGTAAGGTCAGTCCAATATACAAATCTGGACCTGTAAATGAAATGAGTAATTATCGGCCAATTAGTGTTATCTGCAACTTTGCTAAAATCTTGGAGATACTTACAAAAACCAGAATTATTAACTTCTTGGAGAAATATGCTGGTTTTGATCAATATCAATATGGCTTCATAAGAAATAGCAATACATTATGTGCAACAACTGACTCTGCGAATTATTTAAATAAAAATCTCGATGAAAAAAAATATATCATCACAGTTTTTATCGATCTAAAGAAAGCCTTTGATGTAGTGGACCACAAAACGTTACTGTATAAATTAGAACAAATGGGCATAAGGGGCAATATGAATGAGCTAATAAAATCATACTTGACTAACAGAAAGCAATTTGTCACTATCGATAATACTAAAAGTAATCTACTAGATATAAAAAAGGGTGTTCCCCAAGGATCTGTAATTGGACCGCTGTTATATATATTATATGTTATGAGCCTGCAAAAAGCTTCATTAAAAGCTAGGTACTTCACTTTTGCAGATGACACTATATTGGCTTATAATGACTCAACATTAGAAACATTAGTAACAACAGTTAATGAAGATCTGATTTTGTATAAAAAATGGCTACTTTATAATAAGCTGAAAGTCAATGAGATGAAGTGTGTGTATATGATTTTTAAACAAAAGAATATGATAATGACTGAAGTCGAAGTCAAATTAGATGAAACTATCTTAAACCGAGTCGAATATACAAAATACTTGGGCCTCACAATTGATGAGTCGCTAGATTGGAGCGAACATGTACAAAAGATGAAACAAAAAATAACTCCTATGATAGGAGCCATTTATAGATGTAGATCCTACATAGATGATAAAGCCAAATACTGCATTTACAATGCTAATTTTTTAAGCATTTATAGATACATGATAACAATATGGGGTACATGTGGAATAACAACATTAAATAAAACTCAACTACTACAAAATAGGGTGATTAAAGTATTATTCGACTTGGACTATAGAATGTCCACAGACAATGTATATGCACAAGTAAAACTAGATAAATTAGATATTATTCTCAAAATTGAACAATGTAAATTTATATATAAATTGGTAAATAGACAACTGAAAACGAATACTGAAATCAGTCGTAGAAATCAAGTACACACACATGCTACAAGACATAAATATGAACTAAATATACAGAAGCCTCGAACAAATAAAGTTCTCAATAACCCAATTGATAAAGCAATAAAAGCTTATAATGAAGTACCGGAGGTTATAAAGAACATTGCAAGTTTTAATAAATTTAAGTTTTTACTCAAAAACTGGTGCTTGTCCAATTTGAAAAATTAATGTATCCTATTTTTTACTATTTTTAATAATTTATATCATCATTCAATATGTGATCAAACACACTTGTTGTCAAATCTATTTTATGATCCCGAGACCGACCAAACCAGGCCGATTTGGGACCACTTTCTACTGTACAATTGTAAATCATTTCTATTGAATAAAGTCTTTCTATTTAAAAAAAAAAAAGTTATTATGAAACGCAAATAAATGCATATACTTACGATCATTCCAGAACATTAGATAAGTTATTTTGTTCTGATAATATCAACTTTATTACCTCAGAACAAAAAAATTCGCTTTCAGATGATATTAGACTAGATACCTTCAGATCAAGTTATATATTTGTTTATAAAACTATAATGTTTTGAGGAAACAATAAACAATTGAATTGAATTGAATGGAAGAGAAAATGGGAGAGAATACCTTATCTCTATCATACCTATTTCTGTTGAGTTCAAAAAAGAACGAGATGAAATATTGTTTCTTGCTTGTACCTAGTTGAAAAATCTATTTCATTCGAAAATATCTATAAACAAAAAATGCAGAGAAAATTCATGTAAAGGGCGGTCGGTTAAGAAATGTATGCAGCGGCACAATGTTTTACGGAATGAAAGAAAACACGAACACTGTTTACCTATCGAATTTATTCTTTTCGCGCCTGACTCTGGCACGAATATTCAGATCGAATTATAATTTTTCCTCAAACTGCTATATTTGAACTGCTTATGTCGATACCATTCGAGAAATGCTATAGAGATGAAGAATAGACCCAAATCTCGAAATAGTATCTTCGAAGGTATTGAACTGGAGACACATACCCTGAATTTATAATCGAGGTTGATCGACATAAATCGTATCAGAAAAATGCCATATTCATTAAATCAGATTCGAAAGAATGAATCAAATCGGTCAGAAATGTTGGTTTTCAATTCGAAAATGTACTCCTTTCAAATGATTCATTTGAAAAATGATTGATGGCCAATACAATGGTGTACCAAATTGAATTTTGAATCCATCAGGTTACGTGAAAGTTATTACCGAAAGTCTGACCGAACCACGATTAATTATTGAATTTTCCCCATAACTCAAACTTCTGTCTTCCTAATTAGTTTCATGCACTTTTCCATTATCATCGTAGTAGAGAACATTAATCTGGTTTCGTTCTCGTCTGAAACTCGACAGTGATCTACTCAAAGGGATCGTAGATGGGTGTTGGATACTGACTTCAAAGATACAAAGAATTCTACGAAGGCATTTATCGAATACTTTCTTCTTCCGTGCGGAACTGAACCATTTTTTTCAATGATTATCCTAAAAACAATCAGGTTAATTGAATTGTTTTCATTCTCGAAAGAATTGTTATTCAACTTCTACAAAATCCAATGGATTTAGAGTGATTCACCATCTCACAACTTTCGTACGGCTATTCGAGATTATTTATAAGGCAGGGCACTAGGCTTTGGTTAGTTGAATAATATTTACCCATATTGTTAACATATTTCTTTATGGGTTTCATTATTCGAACAGATTTCAGTTTACTCAACACTTCAATACACTGTTAGAATTGGAATACAACTACAGCACTCATTTGCTCTGGCAGAAATAACTTTGAAAATACTCAATAAGTCTAATTCACTATCGCTCTATATATGCATCAGACACCTATAAGTGCTGTTCCACCTATAACCATAAACGTTTTCTTGGGGCAATCGGTAACATCAACTCCCAACAGTGATTGTCTCCGGTCCTATACGATCATTCTGTCTCTCTTTGTCTCTACGTCGATTGATCATCCTGTCTCTGTCCATCGCGACGATTTCACAATTTCCATCACCTCTTTGAGATCCCAACCATTCGTTCTGTCGTAATATTCCTCACTATGGTTCTGCCTGTTTCTAGCATCTAAGTTCCCTCTAACCACATTACCTCAAAGACTCGATGATTGACCTCGTGATTGACCTAGTAGGTGAGTGGGGATGTGGTGGTAAAAGCGCAGGATTGATACTTCGTGCGGTGGTATCTTCTTCCATTTGATCCTCCTTATCCATTGAGAGTTTCGTCTATCAAGGTTGCCTAAACTGAAGAAGCTAGGTCAGATTTTTTTCATCAATTAACCTCTGAAATACGATATTTTGCCCCGATTTAACCAACCCTCGCTATCTCTTAGCATTATCGAAATCCCCATGCATAGACTCGAATTCGAATAGCCCTGTATATATGCATACAATGTAGACATGACATTTTTGTTGGTTGAAACTACTACTTCGACATAATCATATATTTTTCAACATCAATGAAGTTTCAACCTTTCTCCATAAAAGTTTGTCATGTCTATGTCTTATACACATCAAAAAAGATGAGTTTAGCATTCTACTTCCTTTGCTCGGTCTTTTCCCTTGGCATAATTATGAATGTGGAATGAATAACCGATATATTGTAATATTCTGAAAGAACAGTGCATGGTCTTGGGTTGAAACATGTTCAGATACGAGGATCGATTATGTTTCAATTTTTATTTGGGAAGGCATATGTTCAAATAATATAGTCTTTGGTTACTGAGAACGATATGGAAATGATCAATCCGATAAGACGAAGCATGGAAGTATATAATCTCGGATGCACACTTCTTTCCCACCGAGTTCCAACATGTGGACGCTCGTGTATGAAGAGATTGCATTGTATGGATATTCAGATTACTCCATGGAATCACAGATATCTTGCTGACAGTTATTCATCCATTGAATATATATCCGGGAACGTGAAGCTCATGCATGCATGCATGGGAATTGAGAACGCCTGTTTGGCCAGTGGAAATGGTATGAAATATGATTTTTGATGTATACGTGAAATTGAATGTTATATATGCGGCATCATATTCACCATATTCTGCTCATCCCCACGAATGTAACCGCTCTCATATCTCGCTGAGGCATTTGAAAACAAGTTGAATCGCAACCCTGTCAAAGAGTTGAATATCTCAATAGAACTGTACGTACTTAATCATGACTATAATTAAGAAGGGAGTGCATGGGAATTGCTTACTTGGATAAATTTTAGTAGATATGAAGATAGTGCAGGAAGAAGTCTAATATTTAGATTTGTTTCGAGATACAAGATGCTTGTAGTGTTTTCCACTGAAGAAATATCGATTTGATTGTCATTCTTGTTTTAAAAATAAATTTGACTCAATTTGTTACATTTTTTCTGACAGAATTTAGAATTTTTGAGATTATTAAAAAGATTATTAATTTATTTTAGTGAAGTCAGTCATTTTTCGGTAGCCATAGAGGCTTTCAAATGCATCCACTACGAAAATATTACCCGCCATTATATTTTATCACACTCAAAGGAATCAAACTTTTTGGACAATCAGTATAGGCAAGTCGCGGACTGAGACTTCGTTGTATCTCACGGTTCACGACAAGAATGACAAGAATGACAAGATACTGAATTCAGTTTTTCTGGACAGGCAAGTCGCTTCGAGAGTCGAGGCGGAGTGACGCAACTGATAAGACAGTCAGACCGTTGTCAGACAGAGAGAATAATATGAGAGAGGGATGTCGAAAGAGCAACAATTAAAGGTCCAGTCATAGATGCGCAGGTGCTGAAATATTGATCGAGTTTTGTTTACATCGTTTTCACGATAAGAAATATCCATCTGATGAATCACAATTCCGGCTAGTGAAAATTTCCTGATAATTCTCAACAGCAATCGTAGTCATCCCAACTGCGAGAAATGTATTCCTCAATATACCATTAGGTATATATACCAGCCTGAAAATTACATTTTATTTTTCAAAGCAGATATAGTACTATATACATCGAAGTAATCTACATTAATTTACTAACAAGAAATCGCAGGTCATGAATTCACTATTCCTTATTGTGATTTCAACTTAAAAACTTCGGTATAATCTGTCCGAGAAAATATTGAAAATCACTGTCAGCAGTTCTTACAATGCATTCAGAAATATTTACTATCACCTCAGTGGAATTAATCTCAGAAGATGATAAAGTGAACTGATCCAAATGAAATTGAATAATCATATCGACAGTTTACATTCGTTCACACATTCAAAATACATGATTTGCAAAGTAAATTCACCTGAGAACTGAAATTGAGCATTTACTCTTCCGAAGCAATGTTATAAACTATATTCGGCGAGTAATAATTGTCATAATGCTGTTCATTGATGAATACTAAATTAAACAACAAACATTCGAATAGTCGTTTTTCTCCTCAATTGTGTAGATTGACTTTTGTCCTCAGTTATTCGTTGATTCTGTTAGAGATAGTATCTCTTTTTCGCAGCTAGTGTACCATCATAATCGAGGTGAAGATGAGATGTTTCTGTTGTTCAGCGGTATTTGCTTCATTCAAGGCACCCATTGAACATTTGAGGATTACGCACAAATTATAAAATAATCATTTTGAAGACATGTTGAAGACAAAATGGTTGCTAAACTAGGATTAGCCAAGAAGAAAAATGAGGAAAGTGAAAAGAGAGGTGAGGATGATAGCGTTGATTTATTTCACACGAATAGGTACTTTCGTCTAGAATATGGTTGAAAAATTCTCTGGATCCATGTACTTATATAATAATGTTATTGTGACACAATCTCGATCATCACAAGTGAAAACTAGCCTTTCAATTTGCGCTAGCATTCGGCAACAACCGTCAAAAGTTTCATTTCAGTGACAGAACGAATTTACTTCCATTTCCGAAACAAAGAACAGAGTTTTTTAATCACCAGGAAAATGAATCGAATTTGGTCATATGACATTTGTCAAAATGGATTTTGAGATTTTTCGATATGCATGCAGAGACGATCCCTATTGATAGAAATGTTTTCCATTTGTTGCAAACTAACGTCATCACCAACACTGTATATATGAATATTTTATATTATTGTTTGATGATGAAACATTTCATTCAAGTTCTTGATTGAACTTAGCTGGGTACTCAACCTGCCCATTGCCCTTAACACACTCTATATAGAACTAATGTAACCTTCATATTTATTCTGTGAACATTCATTCATTTAACCTTCCGATAGTCGCGCCAGATCTTAGAACGTTAGTAGTCGCGTCGGTCTCACAGACCGTATGAGGTAATTAGCTCCCAAATAAATTCCGTATCGTTTTTTTCGAAAATTTCATATGGGGAATTTTCAACAACATAATAAATGAACAAGAAAAAAAAGTTGAAGTATATTGTGCTGATTTATCCAAATATACCACGGGATCTCAAAAACGATGTTTTTTCTTCTATACTGTATTTCATTTTATTGTATACAAAAAACAAAACCTGCGAGTAATACAAAGAGGGTGAAATATGAGAATATAGATCTATTACGATTGAAAAAATACAGAACAAATATAATCAAACTTGTGAAATGACATTTTTTCGGCCCCTTTGACAAACGCCAATAATTTCCTTCAAACACATGTACTTATTGCACTTATGACATCGAAATCGGGTTTTGCGAATTTTTTTTAGACGAAAACTAGGAAGCAACAGCACATTTTTCACAATTGTAGTGCTTTTTTTCTACATTATCCACCTCCTGGTCATCAGATTGATCTATATCTGAATAATCAACGTACGCTATATCCCTTGTACCTCTTCGTCGTTCAAAATTTTTATCATATCTTGCAGTCGATCTAGCTCTCTTTCGGAAGATCACATGATTGAAAAACAAAGATGTGACATTTATATTACATGAAAAATCGAAAAACATCTCAAAATCGAAAAAGCACGATAAATAAAAGTAAAACGGGATTGGTCGCGTCGGTCTCTCACACCGTAAATCAAAATATTTTCGACATACATATCTTTGTAACATTAACATTGGCATTGTCGATTCGTCGCCCTTGCTTGAAAGGATAGCTGGAGTGTCAGTTGGCTTCTACCTTGATTTTTAGAATACCACTAAAAAAAGTGTATGGTCGGTCTCACAGACCTGGCGCGACTATCGGAAGGTTAACGAGAGTAGTGTGGCTATTATTCTAAAGCACGAAAATTTCGAAACGAGCCGTATGGACGAGTTTCAGAATCATCTTTAATTTATCCCTTTATCATATGCATAAATTATTTAAAAACATGGGGTAGCTCTGGCATCACGAATTAAAAATGCTTTCAATTACTTCAGCTTCAACAGAAGGGCTTTATTGCAAATATAACGTCGAAAGCAACTCAACAAACATATCTGAAAATTGAGTTAATATGCCGTGCTATATTGATGGTAAGTACAAACATACCTTACTATAGCGGGTGCCCAGAGATCGATGATTCATCCAAAATTAATAAATTGTTGCAGTATTTCTCTGCAAAATTTTTATTTAGTAAGTAGTCGTACTTTTGGTAGAGTTACTACATCAGGCAAAGTAACCCCAAACGACGGTACTACTACTATACATTATTATATTATTCATAAAGTATATTAGGATCGAAAGTATCCATTTTTGTACGAATGATCGAAACATGATATTTCATCACAAATGAAATAATTGATGATGTCATGATAATTGATGAAATGTGATATAAATGCGGGAATTCAGCTGTCAGCTGGAGATATTTTTGGCAGGAAGAGACCAATAATTCTCATCAATATGTCACAAATTTATTGATTCCTATACCTACATTCGTAGTATGACTTCATGTTCAATGAATATATGCTGTTAATTTTCAATCACCTGGTTTATTCTGAAATAATAACACATTGTCTCGACATTCTTAGTTTCTAGAAGTCGAACTTCTATTCTACCTACTAGATACTAATATTGTTTGTCAGTAACATAAATATCATTTTCCGCAAATCGCTAGGAAATTTAACATTCCTGTCAAAATTTCTTGAAGAAAAAGTCAGGACTTCCTTACTGTGAGGAAATGTCATTTCCTTACTGTAAGGAAATGATATTTCCGTACAGTTGTTAGTGTTCTACATAAATGATTGAAAACACATTGCTTATAAGGAATTAATTTATATTTTGAAAACATCAAGTAATTGCTGAATACATTTTTAAGATCAATTTGTTATATTTACAGTAATTTGACAGTTAGTACAATTATTGAACATTGGAGGAACACTGTTAGAACTATGAGAAACATTTTGGACAACATGCGGGGTGGTAGGGTTATTTTGTTGAATATTTTGTACTGTGAAAATTTTATTTGCCACCTCAACCTTATTGTTAAGCGATTCTTCGATATATCCTTCAGCAACGTTTGATGACCATCCGCCATGCCTCTTTAAACTAGTTATGTCGGCACCAGAGTAAACCAATATTGTTGCAGAAGACCGACGAAAGCAGTGACCAGTGTATTCTGTCGGATTTACCAAGTTCAAATAAGTAGCAACTATTTTGGGCATTTTTCAAAATTGATGAATTCCTACCACTTGTCTACAACCCTTTCCGCTTTGATATTTAAAGAAAAATCGGCCACTGTTCATATTTTCTGGTCTTAACGAAACATACTTTCGATAAACATTCAAGTAGATCTGATTAATTACAAATGATCTTGGTTTGTTGGTTTTCGAATCAGGTATGCTGATTAAAAGCTTAGATTCTAGGTCTTCTATATCGTGTACAGTCATTCGGACTAACTCATCCATTCTACAGGCCCCAGAAATACCAAATATTACAGCCACCTAAAAAATAAATGAAGGTACAATCTAAATAGAAATTAAAACCTTGTAAATTACCTTAATCATTAAATTTTCTTTATCTGGAGCTTCCTGGATAAATTTTTCAATTTCTTCCTTCGTTTAAATCTTAGTTTTCTTTGCCCTATAACCTTGAGCTTGCCGTTTCAATAAAGAACGAAGTTTTGAGTATGTAGATATATCTACATTGTGTTTAATTGCAAGGGTTGACTTCAGCATTGAATAATTGGCCCATAATGTTGAAGATTTCATCTATAAACAAAGGTCTAGGAAGTATGCCATCACAACATTTTCTGAGAAAGAACTCGTATTTTTACTCATGCGATAATCCATAAAACGTCTGTATGCATTTTCGTACTTTTATCTTGATTTCTTTGGCAATAATTCTAATGAAGCAGTATTCACTGCCTCAACCAGCTCTGGAGGAGTCCCAGGAATGGAAATTTCATCATCACTTATCATTTTACTTTCGAGAACACCAGCAATTAAATTTATAAGCGTCAAGTTTGACAATTCAACCTCAATACGTTTCCATAGTAGCCCAAGTAATTTTATTAGGAATTTCAAAGCACCATTTAATTGGGAATAAAATCATCGCGTTTTTTTTAAATCAATATCTGTCGAATTTTAAACGATTTGCGGAAAAATAGTATGTTTACCTCGTAGGAAAAGCCACATTCCTGGACTCTGTGTTGCTAAGTCTCGGCTTGCGCCTCGACTTAGCAATCTTCACAGTCGCCCAGGAATGTTAAGCTTTTCCTACCCGGTAAACAATGTACTATTTAATCTGTCAGTAAGGGTAAACTTCAATGTGAGGAGCCAATTTCAAAGTAAAAATGGACGACATTTGAACCTATATATACGACGCTCATCTTTGGAATCTAGAGAACCATGAAAGAGGGAGTTTCGTTATTTCATGGTTATATATATAGTGGGAGAAACTAACGATAGCTCTTTTAGTTGCCCAAATATTCGGAAAACACTGTTTTTTTGTTTTTGATAAATATTTTTTTTTATTTATCACTGAAGATACACCAAAACTAAAAGCACTTTTTCAACACATGGCTATTTCTATATTGATATTTTCAGATTTTAAATTCGAAGTTTGTGTTTTGCAGTACTTGAAAATAGATTGTAACCTAAAAAAATTCTGTACTTTAACGTTTAACGCTCTAAATCGATAATTTATTTCCAATAACTATCGAGTTCGACATGAAGCAGTTGGAGAAATCAATACAAGAAATAAAAATTACAGATGGAGATGCTTGAAAATATCATCTTTTTGTTCGATACCGAATTAATGTGTCTCTCAATATTATGCACCGATCTCTTGATAGTGTGCGCATTCTGAAAGATCTAACCTTTCAATGTTCTCAATGAAAAGTAATCGTGGAGATCGAGATCTGGGGATCTTGCAGGCCACACAACCACACCATAGTTATATATATATAGTTAATATCCATAGTTAATATACATTGTTACGGAAATTGTTTGTGTAATGAGGCTCTCGCTGCTCTATAATTGTGAGGCGATGCTCCAATCTTGCTAAACCACATTGGGGCATTCTTGATATGCAGGAAAGTTATTGTTTTTCGTAGTAAAAAAAATTACACCAGCTCACACCAGGTAACACCGTATGGTGTCATTTTTCACTACTAAGATCGGAATTAACACCACCTGACACTCAATTGTGAAATGTGTAATAAAAATGACACAACTTTGATATTCAAGTGAAGTATTCGTCGGAGTTTACTCTGAAATCCATTTGATTGAAATTACATCCAAGTTTTTTTTATTTTGCAGACAACTTAATTCACGAAATTATCAACAATCTCGCTGTTTATTAGTTATTTATGTACCAAGGGCGTAAAATAGGCTTTTATGGACCGCAGCGTGTAGGTCCATAAAAGCAAGTTACGCCCGAAATACATACAACATTTTATGCACGACCAGTATATTTTATTGTAAATACCTCTTCACCTCTTAAGCATGATAGGAATAAAAGGGTGCTTAAACACCTTTTTAACCCATTTAAAATAATTTTTGCTACGCCCATGATGTTCCTCTCGAAAAAGCATCACATGAGAATGTTTTTACTATTTATCTATCTCTTATAATAACGGAGTTATATTGAGGATTTACAATTTGCTCATGTTCCAGACTGGTGCATGGGTGAATAAATATGCTATTAGTCATATTTGCTGTCAATACAGACAATAGTCGTTACGAAATACATTCCAGTGACGAAGAAAGTCTAGATTGTACTCCACCAGAAATCAGCAAAGAATGCGAAAAATCAATAATTTATTGTCCGGCGGGCAGTAAAGTGCCATTTTACGCCCGGCGGGCGGTAAACTAGTCCGAGGGCGGTAAAGTGTTATTTTTCGCCCGCACAACCGGGCGATACAGTGCCATTTTACGCCCGGTCGTGCATAATAGTTATTTATGTATCAAGGGCGTAAAATAGGCTTTTATGGACCGTAGCGTGTAAGTAATAAAGTGTGTGGTTCGCCTCAAGAGAAAGGTTGCAAGTGAAGACAGTTCCTGCAAATTATCAAATTATTGATTGAATTGGTACGTGAATATATCTCTAAACATATCGAAATAGAACCTAAGACATTATCAACACGAGTGATAAAAAAGTCATCTCAAATATCAAATCTGAAACTTAGTTTTGAGTGTTATGAATACAATAACTACGATAAAATTGTCTATGCACACATAGATAAATAGACCCACATTTTTTGTTCCGCTGATAATATAAACGAGCGAACTAAAGGAACCCATACACTCTATTCATATTATACCAATAAAAATGAATGATACTGCTATACAGAAACTACTAGAAGATACAACAACAAGAATCCTAGTAGAAATACAAAATTCAAAGGAAGAACTCAAAAGTGCAATTGATTCGAGTGAAACTAGATTACTTATGAAGATAGAGGAACAAAACAATAGAGTGAAACAATTAGAAGAAGAAAATATACAATTGAAACTGAAGCTAGATCAACTGGAAACAAACTCGAGAAAAAACAACATAATTCTCTTCCGATTGAAGAAATCTCCCGGCGAAACTGATAACATGAAATCAATTTGCGAACAGATTGAAACACTTGTCGGAGTGCACCTAGAGGAAACTGATATAAATAATTTCTATTTCCTAGGAAAAACCGAAAACGTTCCACTGAAAATAGAACTACTCTCCTACCTGAAAAAACTCGAAATTTTGAAAAACGGTAAAAAGCTAAAAGGTACAGGGGTTTCGATAGGCAACGATCTGACCCCAAGTCAAAGAGAAGAATATAATAATTTGAAACAACACCTAGTATATTACCGAAAAACAGAGAGATATCAAAAGTGCTACATTCAAGGTAATAAACTTGTACTGGACAACAATAAATATACCATAGAAGAATTAGCAGACCTTGGAGAGATAAGATTACCAAATAGTGCACCTTCAAGTCCATCCAGTGTGAACTTCAATTCACTACCAAATTGGAACAGAGCTGAACAACTAAATTGTGAAGGAGAAATCAAGCGCAGGCAGAAACAAGCTCCAACCAAAAAAACCATCGACAATCTTATGGGAAAGCCTGGAAAAACCCGCTCCACAACGCAGAAATAATCGTAGTAGCTAGGTAATAAAAGAAAAAAAATGGACCAACTTATTAGAGATTTCTATCACGATCCCATTATCACGAAAGAATGCACAAATATGTATGATGTAAATAAATATTTAAGTCAATATAATCTGAAGAACTGGTTCGGTGTATTACATCAGAATATTCAGAGTATCAACAAAAACTTTGATGAATACAAAATATATTTGAAACAAATGAATTACAGTATTGAAATAATTGTACTAACAGAAACTTTCAAAATACATGATTTAAATTGTCATAAGTTGGAAAACTATAACATAATATACAATGAGGGAAACTTCAATAAAAATGATGGAGTTGTAGTATTCGTGAAAAAAAATTTAGAATATACATAAAAAATTATAGATATAGGACTATGCAAAGCTATAGAAATTATGCTAGAAATATCTGAATTCAAATATGTGGTGGTCACAGCACTTTACAGATCTCCAGCCGCTGATAAGACAGAATTTATTAATGCCTTACGATTATATCTGGAACAAACGAAAAATATATCAGTCGAATATCACTATTTAGTTGGAGATGTAAATCTTAATTTATTGAAGGAAATTAATAATGACGATGTTAGTGATTATCTAGATATAATGGGTGAATATAATTTCGTATCTATTATAAATGCTGCATCAAATTCGCAGGGTGAGTCGACTAGCTGCATTGATCATATATTTTTAAAATCAAAACATGACATACAAAATAATTGCATATCCTTAACTTGTAGTACTAGCATAAACAATCACAAAACCATACTTGCAGGTACTCAAATAGAATATGAGAAAAATTATACACCAAACAAATACAAATATTTTATCGATCATAATAATTTGAGAAAGGATATGAATTCCAAAAATTGGGACCCATTTTACTCATCAAATGATCCTGAATTTATTTGTAATCAACTAACAGACGATATACGCTATCTAATTCAACAGAATACTAGTATAGTTAAGGTCAAAAATTCCCAATACCCTCGCAAAAATTGGATTACAGGAGCTGTTATGAAGTCAACAAAGACAAAACAAGAATTATACCGAAAGTATAAATTGGATCCAAACAATCCCCATAAAAAGGAAGAATATGCTAAATATAGAAACAAGCTGAATAAAATAATATATGAAGCAAAATCAAAATATTGGCAGAACGAAATAGGAAAAAACTCTGAAAACACAAGAAGTCTATGGGAGATTGTTAAACGTATAAGCGGTCAAAGCAGAGAACAAACCATCAAAGAAATACGAAGTAAGACGGGCGAAATCATAAGTGAACCATTCACAATAGCCAACTATTTCAATGAACACTATGCATCTGTAGGTAGAAATTATGCTGAAAAAATAAAAAAACCTTTATCACCTAAACCTAAACTTGTGTCGATACAGAAATCTTTTTATTTGTTTCCTATTGAAAGTGGCGAAATTGAGTCAATTATCAAGGATTTGAAATCGGGTAAGTCCCCTGGCGAAGACAATATCAAAACGGAGACAATAAAAATGATCATTAACGAAATAGCACCCTTACTTAAACATCTAATTGACGTTATTTATGAAACAGGAATTTGTCCATCAAATTTTAAAAAAGCAATAGTGATTCCAATTTATAAAAAAGGGGATAAGAAGGATGTGGTTAATTATAGGCCAATTTCTCTCATCAACACTTTCACAAAAATATTCGAGAAATCTCTGAAACGAAGGATAAATGAGTATCTAGAAAAAAACCACCTGATCTCGAATCAACAATTTGGTTTTCGAACAGGGATGTCAACGAACGATATAACATCTGAAATAACTGGAGAAATATACCACTGCATTGATAACAGAAAGCCTACAATATGTGTCTTCCTAGATCTTGCCAAGGCCTTCGATACTGTGGATCACTTTCAGTTATTTGAGGCCTTGGAGGGATCAGGTATACACGGAAAAAAATTATTCGCTACAGGTACTAAAATATAGGTCAACGCAACAAAAAAAATTAGTACCTATAGAGACAGCAAAAAACTATGTGAAAGCAACAAATATTTCCTCCTAATAATTCTTTGCAGTATCAACTAATCCAACTGGTGTCGGAAGCAAACCAAACTTCCGACATTTTGGCTGCATGTAAGAACATTCCTAAGCTGTTATTACTAATATATTTCGCAGCAGTAGCAAATATTTTCAGGTATGATTACATAATGCTCTTGCTATAAGAAACACTATACCAAATACTTCCAGCCAAATATTTTTGCTCTAGTAGCAAATACTACTGCGTTAGTAGCAAGTATTTTCAGGTATCATTATGAATGCAATTGCTGTAAGAAACATTGTAGTTGACACTCTCAGCCAGATGTGTTTGCACTAGTGACAAATATTAGTGCTGTAGGTAACGATGTATTGAATATTAACAGCATACTAATTTTGCACCAGTAATGAGGTTTTCTAGGTATTATTGCAAATGCATCAGTTGTAATAAAAGACGAAGCTCATTATTGCTACTGCATCTTCATTTCTGCTTCAGTAGGGGTACAAGAGCTGGAATAATGTTACACCCGGTATAATATAGAAACATTACTTCAGGTAGGTCCACTAGAACAACAACTTCTGGTAAACTCTCAATTTGCAGTTTATCTCCGAGAAGTGGTGTACTATTTTTTTCATAGACGATTGATGTAATGATTATCCCTCAAAATGTGTATGATGATCTAAAAAAAAACGTAAATGAGAATAATAAACCTAGAATATACTTTGTCACATCTATATAGGGTTTTTCACCTCATCAGTGATTACAACATAAATGTATAGTAGCTTCAGTGAAATTTTGAAATCATACCTTCGAATGTTTGCCTCAGGTGTCCGAATCCCCACGATTCCAAGAGCTCTTCGACAGACATCAAATTTTTCCATTTTTCACAAATATTTTTTCTGACAGTTCTAAACTATACATTATTATTTGCATGCAGAAGAAGAACAACAGCAAGCAGGACACTAACTGATCCACGTGTTAATACTCTCAACAGTCTCAACTCAACTAAAGACAAAGATCGATGCGTCGTTATTGAGAATTCGCACAAAAGTAGGTCACGCCATTCCATGTAGCCAATCAGGACGCTTCTTTCTTGTTGCCATGTGAATTTAAGCAAATTTTATTTGCACCACCACAAAGTTACCCAGGCGCTCTTAGCAAATTGAATTTGCTCCATTCGAGTCCTGAGATTTTTGCGGTTGCGCATACCAAAGTTCAATACATTGATTGACGTTGTTTAGGTTCGATACTTAGTAAATAATAATAATAATTATTATTATGTTAATGACTTTGCGTGGTGACGGATCATTGACAACAAATAGATAATTGGGTAAAAATGTTCTGTGTTCATTTTCAAAACCATGCATGATTGGAAAATAGGTGATTTTATTAACTATTCCCACTTGAACATATGGATATATACCCAGCAAAAATAATAGTTCACCCGAATCCAAACTTCAAGTAGGTAGTCTTTGCAAATAAAACTGTCCAATGTTACAGAACTAATATGCTATCGCAGCATTGTTGGTGAGGGATTCGAGCCAACAAATTATTATAGCTGGATATAAATATAATTCCAGTCCCTACAGCAGATTGATTATAGCATTTTCAATTATCATCTGTGACAAATGCATATTCGTAATGATGGCATAAATGTTTCATCTACACCTAGAAATGTTGTTGTGAGAGCAAATATCTCACCAGCAATTCTGTTTTTGTTATGAGTAGCAAGTGATTTTTTTCCGTGTAAGAGGAACTGCACTTAACCTGTTGAAAAACTACTTGACAGATCGTAGACAATCAGTTAAAATTGGTGAATTCGTAAGCAATGAAAATACTTCATCATATGGAGTGCCTCAGTTCTTGGGCCAATACTATTCTCCTTGTATATTAATAACTTACTCACTCAAAAATCTGCTGGAAAGATATATAGCTTCGCTGACGATACAGCCATCCTCTACTCCTCTGATTCATGGACAAATCTAAAAATAGAAGTTCAACAAGATTTGACAAATATCTTCAACTGGTTTAGCCATAAGGTACTTACAGTTAATTTCGAGAAAACTTATTACATTCCATTTGCTAGTTACGAGAATCATTTGCCTGATTACAAAACTATTGAGCTTAAAGTTAATAACAAACACATCAAAATAAACACAACCGATAAGATGAAATATCTCGGAATTACTATAGACTCACATCACAGGTGGAATTACCACACTGAGCAGGTATGTAAAACGCTCAGAATACTCTTGTATAAGTTTAAATGTTTGAGTAAGTTATTAACTCTTGAACAAATGAAAATACTATATCATGCTCTGGTCGAATCACGCCTGCAATATTGTATACTGAGCTGGGGTGCGTGTTCAAATGCACACTTGCGAAAATTAGAAACTCTTCAGAAGAGAATCCTGAAAATAATGTATAAAAAGCCTTTAATATATCCATCTGACTCGGTTTTTCATGAAAGTCATGTATTAGATCTTAGACAACTGTACTATTATAACACATTGATAAATACTTACAAAAATAGGCATCTACTCAAAAATTTAGAACACAGCTATAACACAAGACTGAAAGTCAGTAATCACGTTTCCGTTAAAACTATAAATGAGACAATTGGAAGAAAATGCTATACATACCTTTCTTCTGTAATTTTTAATAAACTCCACGAAACTCAAAAAAACTATCTCCTTCAAATAAATAACCTGATAATGTTCAAAAAAAAATCAAATCATACATACTACAGACCGAAAGGAAAGAAATACACAAAATAATTGAATCCGTTATTATCGATTGAAGTTTTCCTCGAATAGAGTTATTTGCCCCTTCTATTTCTCATTATAATTTCATATTTTCAAGAGATTTTTATTATGTATCTGTTTCTGATTTTTCTATTGAGCATCTGTCTCGTATTTCTTATGTTTTGTAGAAATGTCTGTATTTCGGATTTTAACGTGAATCATAAAAGTGTTATTTGCAATATACACCTTCACGCCCATACACAACCTATTTGGTTTCTTTGGGTTTCTGTTTATTGCAATTAATAATTCAAATTCCTTACTTCAATTTTCCCTTACGAACCTGTTAAATACAATAAACAATATTATTAATCTGATTATTATAGGTATTCTTATCAAATATTTATTTAAGTGTATTGTAACATATTTATCTTTATTTATTTGCAATAAATTATTATTATTATTATTATTAACACGCCTAGGTCCATAAAAGAAAATTACGCCCGAATTACATACAACATTTTATGCACGACCAGTATATTTCATTGTAAATACCTCTTCACTTCTCAAGCATGATATGAATACATCACCGATGCAGTGAGGTTCAGATTATATCGGAAAAATAAATCAAGAAGTGATGGAATCCACGTTACCATAGTTATTCAGTCAATTTTTCCATAAGGAATAAATAGGCAAGTAGCCATATTTGCTGTCAAAACAGACAATAGTCAGTTCAAAATGCAATCCAGTGATGAAGAGAGTGGGAATTGCACTCCACCACAAATTAGTAAGGCAGCTGAGGATGCAAAGTTGAGTTTGCTACCTACTAAATCAAAAAAAATATACGATATAAACTTTATGATTAATTTGTCAGCTGGTGCAACGGAAATAATGTGAAGAATAAGAATTACACAGAGAGTGTACTTCTTGCATATTTTCTGGAAGAATCAAAATATCGTAAGCCCTCTTCTATGTGGTCATATTATTCCATGTTGAAAGCTATTTTGAATGTAAATGAAGTTAAGCGGCTGCTCAACTAATTTATTGCCAAGCGGGTGGTAAAGTGTCCGAGGGCGGTAAATTGCTCCTTTACGCCCGCATATCCGGGCGATAAAGTGCCATTTTACACCCGGTCGTGCATAAAATATAATATTATGAT
Source organism: Chrysomela aeneicollis (assembly GCA_029955515.1). NCBI lineage: Eukaryota > Metazoa > Arthropoda > Insecta > Coleoptera > Chrysomelidae > Chrysomela > Chrysomela aeneicollis. Next base: position 9,168,069 of record JARUHQ010000017.1, read on the forward strand.
ATCATTCTCCTGGTACTTGTCGGATAGCCTTCAATAACGAAACGGCCAGTGTGCTGATCTGGCAGCAATCGCAGAGTCCCAAAGTGGTGCTCCAATTTATGCCGACAGGAACGACGAGTGTCCTCTATTCTGATTCTATTCCTGACTGCTCGAATTATCGTGATGGTCAATTGATTCGGAGTGGACCTTTGTTGATTCAACTTCGATAGGGGACACAAACGGTAATAGTTTACACTCGAGGTAGAGTAGGATTTTTATGCCTAGAATCCGTACATTCGAAGTGATAGAGATACATGTGTTATCCCAGCAAACACATCTGTTATATTCACGTGAATATTACACACAATCAATGGAATATTCATATGTAAAAAAGTTATGTAAATATTACGTCTCATTTCTAAGATACGTAAAGTTCTTTTTTATGTAAATAGTTGACATAAATATGACATGGCTGATATATAAAAACTTGCTGTCAAAATTATAAGCACATTATCTAGAATACCATGTTAAAAATGTGAACTTCATCATTATGTGAATAGTTGACATGAATATGACATGGTTGAAACATAAAAACTTGCTGTCAATATCAGAAGCACAGTTATTAAGTAAATACTATTTAATAATGTGTACTCCATGTTTATGTAAATATTCGACATGAATAGGACATATTTAATAGGTACATAAAAACTTGCTGTCAATATTATAAACATATAGTATTGAATAACTACTATGTAAAAATGTGAACTTCATCTTTATGACATAAACATGACATGGTTGATGATACATAAAAACTTGCTGAGGTGATGATAGGTAAGTTCACCTAGGCAATTTCTGGGATAGTGGTAAGAAAAAAAAGTGGTATCTGCGTAATATAAATAATAAACTATATTGTATATAAGTGTGACGTGGCTTATACGTATAAATTTTGTTTCAATAGTTATATAATTGCTATGTAACGAAGAGGTGTTATTTGAGGCGGACATTTCCACGTCACACTAGTGTGAATTTTATGTAACCTATTAACATGTATTATGTTGCGGCGGAAATATAAGAAAATAGTAATTTACGTAACAAGTCCGGAAAATACTGTTTTTTTGGATGAGTGGACAAAATTCTAGGACGAGCGTAGCGAGTCCTGGAAGTCTGCGAGTCCAAAAAAACTGTTTTCGGGCGTGTTGCGTACACAATTTTTTCGGCAACCGTGTAGAATAACAAATCAAAGAAACACATTTCTTTCAAAAATTGAAATGTTAGCTAATTATATGTCAGATAGCTGTCAGTCGTTATTTTGCTGCTATGGTAATGATCAACTGCATTTATCAAAACCATACTACCAAGATTTTCATATTTACAATGACAACAACGATGTGATTCTTCCCGGCCTAGTCTGGGAAGTACGTACTTCCCGGACTAGGCCGGAAAAATGCCACTTTCTCAAAAAAAATTGTCTGGAAAGTACGTACTTTCCGGACGGTTGCCGAAAAAAGTAATTACATCAATGTTATGTAAAAAGAAGGTGGTATCTGAGGCGGACATTTCGCCATAACAGTGATGTAAATTTTACGAAACATTGTTACATTACATGTACCATCAGTTATGTAACATTTATATCAATGTTACATATTTGTGTTTGCTGGGTATCAGCGTATACGCGGATTTAACGTATATTTTACCCAAAAATTGTTTTGAGGAAGGAGTAATTTCCAAACCCGATATTTTAATTTCATACGGTTATTGTGAGCATTCCAATATAAGCAGAACGTGCTATCATGCAATATTTATTCATTCATATAACTAGTTCTTTTTATTTTGTAATTTTCCTCAAAACTATAGTTTTGCTTCTTTTCAGACATTTCCCGAATTCGACTATCTTTTCCTCATTTTCATCTTCTTCTTCATTTTCTTAGTATTATATTGCTTTTTTATTCTCCCCGGGAATTCTTTTTTTAAAACGCTGAAAATGAATCATTTGAGTCTCTGCTCGAAGGGATGTAAATCTTTTAACGCAATTGTAAGACGTTTATTTTTACGTTGATGAATGTATCACGTCATTTTCAGTCATACATACGGTTGATTCAAATAGCATCAAAAATTATAAAATCAATCAATCAGGTTTTGGTATTGATGATACCACAAGTAGGTATAGACACCTGTATGGGATTGGATTGTGGTTCTTACTGAATTCTATATGCTTTAATCCATAAATTCGATAGTGATAGTATATTATAGTAAAAATATACAGGGATGAGTTTCATCACTGGAGTCACAGTTGAATATTGATACCGTCATACTATAGTAAATATCAATATAACTTTTTACGATTTGTAAGTAGCTTTAACTATGTGTTATTTTCATTGGTATTGATGCCTTTTAGGCGGGAAATAAAAATATATCCAACACAATAAGGAAAATAAAAGAAGTCCATAATATCTACTTCAATTTCGGGTGACAGAATGGTGGATTCTGTCACAAGTTTAGAATGAAAAAAACGACATAAGTGGAAATTATTAAATTATTCATTATAAATAAGTAAGTATTTTCTCTACGACCAGAAAGTATGAATCGAAATCGACTAGATAAAATATAACTGGCGCTGTCATTTAAATGCAAGAGTATATCGTAGGTCGTGGGCATGCGATGGTGCTGTGGAACAAGAACGATCGTCAGGCGGCATGCGAATGCGAGTTGTGTTTCCGGCATGCAGTATATTCCTTTCAATTCGATAAAAAGTCTTTTCTTCTCGTAAGATTCGACCAGTTCGTGAAAATTCCACGATTTTCTTCAACGATCCCCATCACTTTGATATAAGACAAGAACTACTATTCATGTTTTTTTTTCTTCTCTGCAAATATGATGATTTTTTTATATCATCACTACCAAGTTGGATATAGGATGGTGAAACGCTCTTCAACTGTTTCTGCGAAAACCTTGTAGACCGTTTGCGAAGGGTAGTAATATGTCCACGATTTGAATGAAGATGGCGGTAAGATTGATTATCAAGGAAGATTTCTGTTTCTTATGTATTTCTGTGTTTCGCATCTGACAGACGTGAGTTGTAACGACATCAAAACACAATAATTTCAGTGAATCTGGAATAATTATCTTCATTTTGACTCTTCTCAGGATAGATGCACAGTTTCTGTTTTCCAATATAAGGTATGAAGCCATCTCTGGTAACTTCAGAAAATATTCCCACGGTTCGAAATCAACTTTATAGAAAGAAAGAAATGAATAGAGTAACATAATAATCAATCATAGAGTTGAATATTTCAGGAATACATAAGTTAATTTTGAGTGCACCTAGGTGTAAAACACCTGTGTGTGCAAATAATTACATTTGATTTCAAGGTAAACATAGATTCTTTACATGTACAATTAACGAGGAGAAAATTGTGTTGTATTTTTTTTCTATATAAAATAGATACTATAGTTTACATAGAGAGAAATGATAAAACAAAAAAAAATATACAGAAGAATAGCTATAGATAATGTCACATGAGACATATATATTGAATTTGAATTATTTTCAAAGTATTTTATTAAACAAATTATAGTTATGGTTTATAAAGTGTTTGCATTTTTCAGTGAAAGTTTTTATGTTTCTAACATTTCTCAATTCTGTTGGCAGTAGATGGAACATCCTGGGGGCATGGAAAGAAGAAAATCGTTGTCTTATATCTTTTGTAACAAAAGGCGTAGAAACGTTATTTTTTTATTTATTTCTAGTTGAATACGGATGAGATATGTAGCTCTGTAGGTAAAAGTCTACAGTTTTTTCTAGTGCTTGATAATTGGAAGCTGTTTCGTTATCCTATATCCACCTCTATCACTATACGTAATGTGTATCTCGTATTTTTCAGCATTCTGTATTATGTAATATCACTCAAAGCACTCATAATATATATATTGAAGATCATCCAATTAATATTTCATGATATGTCATGCAAAGGGTTCAGTTATCGTTATATAATTCAATTGGTGAATAATTGAGAATATACATCGTAGGTATAATTCTGTAAACTTTGGTATAATGATAAGTAATGCTAAGTACTCGGAAATTCCCTTTCCTTTAGCCAGCTTTTGCTGGAGGAATGCATTTCCAAAGGAGATACATCATAATTCTCTACTGAAGTAGTTCACGGTTTGTTGGAGTACCCTTACGTGAGGTCGTTTCAGAATATAAAAATTCGTACAAAACTCGTAAAAATTGAAGGATTTCGTACGAGTATGGTATTTATTACATGAGAAATAAATATCTACTATTTCGCAGATGGAAATTACATTTCTATATAATGTTCTGCATTTAATATGTAAGATGACAAGACTTCGACCCAGTGTGGATGATGATGATAATAATAATAATATCGTTTCTCTTGTCAAATCGGAAACGGAGAGAGATACAAACTAGGTTAAATTACGAAAAAGTTGCGCAATGTTATGGTTATCTCGAATATCAAAATAAATCGAGGATATCTTGAGTAGTTCCTGAAATATCCCGAATAAACTGAAATTTGTCGATTCCTATATGATCATCGATAACATTTCAAATATTGCTACTAGGATTTTGAAATTCAGTGAAGTTACCAAAGAAAGCATGCTGAATTCAACGGTGATATAAAAAAATCCAGGCACACTAGATACGAAGATATCGAAGTCAACTTTGACATTTCTAATGGTAGCCATATTGAATTTTCATTCCATCGGATAAATCGTGTTATTGCCAATTCATCGATGTATCACACTTGTGTGTTTATTGATAAAAAAGTGGAAATAATAGTAAAAATTGAAAATATCGAATCGATTCGAGATTTGTCACACTTTTAATTTCAGATATTTTCACTAAAAGTGACAAAAATGATGTGAAACTCAATAACAAAGGTGCTAGAGGGCCACTCTACTGCAAAATAAAAGTCATTGCTGCTCTCCGTTAGGTTGCCTCTTGTATCGAATTGTTTGTACGATTTTTTTTCAACTCATGCAGCATCACTGATTTTTCTGAAAAGAGCTGTATTTTTCAAGTAGTAGTCTTCTTACTGTGAAATTGGCAGTTCTAATTTTTTCATATTACAACTTCAAGCATTGAGAACTGTACATTGTGACAGCCGCTTCCCTCTCACTTTGCTGGCACGTGTCGAATTTCGAAAGCAACGGTGTATAAACATCGTAGGTGCATATCAATCACTCTCTTCTTCGACATTAGATGAGATCAAAATAACAATTGAACTGAACATTTCATTATATCAAATAATAAGTGGTTATTCTGATAGCAGCCCACTTGACTCTGATGATTAATTTTCCACAATAAAATCAGAATTACACATCAGCTCGCGAATTTAATGTGCAGATAGACTTACGTATAAACTTCTGTATACTATGACATAAAAACAATGAATAATCTAGAAGCATTGATGCTACATCATAGATTTTACTTCATATTTTAATTTTTTTTTTGTTATTTCGACTTCTCCTTCCTAAAACAGACAAGTGTGATATATCAATGAATTGGTAATTTCATGATCTATCCGATGGAGTGAAAATCCAATATGGCTATCATTAGGAATAAAAAAGTTGACTTCGATGTCTTCGAATCCAGTGTGCCTAGATTCTTTTTCATATCACCGTTGGATTCAGCATGCGAACTTTAGTAACTATACCAAATTTCAAAATTCTAGCAGCAATAGCTGAAAAGTTATCGATGACTATAAGAATCGACAATTTTCAGTTTTTCCAGGATATTTCAGGAACTACGTAAGATATCCTTGATTACTTTTGATATTTGAAACGGCCATGAAATTGCGCATATTTTTCGTAATTCAACCTAGTTCGTATCTCTCTCCTTTTCCGATTTGATAATAGTGTACCATGAAATATGCATTACCCTGTATATAATGTTATAATGGATTGAATTATTCCGGACATTACAGGTATGAGCGAATAAGCGAGAAAAAAGTAATTTTACCCTCATCAATAGTTGATCATCTTCTATAACAGAAACTTTATCTTTATCTTTCAGGATTTGATAAATTCAGGAACATTTGTATTTACTTGTCATTCTATGTTCGTGAATATAATTTCAACAATACGTTGCATATAGAATTCATATGTTGAAAAAATTAGGGGTCCGTGGTGCGACTCACTACATTTATTTTTCAGTTTTTCACTTTTGTAATCTACTGTTTTTTCCCAATAGTTCGTATCAGATATTTCCATCCTTTGCTAAGTCAAGTTTCTAAAATTGTATTTTTCTCTAGATATACTTGTTATAATAATAAGCTGATGAAGAGGGATTAATCCTTCGAAACATGTCCTTTTTAACTGATGTCAGTCTGTAGACTGCATTAAACTACATTTTTGGTGTAGTTATACTGTGGGTTCCACTCTCGTGATCTATTATCGCTTGAAGTGAATATATCCACATCATTCGATACATTATTCGATTATCAGTTATTTTGTGTTATCAAATCCTCTAAATATCTTATCTGCAATTCATATTGCATGGTGACGTGGATAACATCATCGGCCTTTGGTTCCAGAAGACATGCCAGTTGAGTCAATTGCAGTAAAACGTTCAGTCAACCTCCGACCAATTTTTATTCTTCTGGAGTCCTTTCATCCTCTGTTCCTTCAAAACTGTGAATCCGAAATCTAGGGCAGGTATTCGTTTTTTTTTCGGAAGGAATGAAGTGAGGAAATAAGGTATTTAACTACTTCATCCTTAATTTTGCCAGTTCAAGCTCAGGACGATTCATGTATCTAATAAAAGAGATAACTCGAGGAGCAAACATCTCAAATTTCCCATAGGAAATACAAAATTAATTAAGAAGCTTCTTATCTCACGAGAAAAGGCCATCATCAAAACCACTCGAGATTGAAATAAGCATGACTCACAAAGCGCTAGGAGAATTCTCATTCGACTTACCAGCAATCGTTCCATTAGAGTGCTATCTCGAAATGGTGGAGAAAAAACTCGCCTCGAATTTCAGAGACACACGATGACGAAAAGTTTGTTGATCCAAGTTGATCCAACTGTATTAGGAGTTTGATGGAAGCGGCGTGAAAAAAGCGCTGGAATCGTAAACGGGGCTTGCATTTCTTATTCCTCGTAGTGGAGGGGAGTGTTTTTGAGTGGTCTCGACAATTAACCCTGAGTTGCCCACAGGGTGAGCGCGACGGTCACCTCAATCGAACGCATCCATCTACACGGAGAAAAGAAGTCACTAACCATAAGTGAATATTTAATAAAGGCTATTGAAAACTTGAATACTATATGGGACAAGAAAACAAGTTGATAACCCCAAGAACATTTGTGTTCTTGAAAATGAACACTCACCACTATTGTTCTGTTTCATTATATAATAGATCGATACTCATTATTGAACACATCACTTGCTGAGTATCATCGAACTCACTTATAGCAAGTGAACTGTTTTTCTATCAGTAAAATGCACGTAAATTGCCATAATTAAACTGATGAATAGCCCCAAGTAGGTTATTCACTCAATACTAGCGATTCATTTACTGGTCATCCATGATGTATAGCTACCACGAGTTTATTGAATACTTATAACTATACTGATGACTATCAATAAGTGTCCTGATCGATTACTGCAGTCACAATCGAATTTTTTTCTAGTAAACGTTTTACTTGGCCGAGTTTTCTCAGTGTAAGTAATCCTCGGATCATATGTTCTGAGTCAGTTGGTAATGAGAGTTCTGGCTTGAAGTATACCGTATGCCGTTTAAACTTGTTCGTGCGGACAACTGAGCATCCGGCTCACCTGCGTGCAACGGTGATACACGGTCGACTATAGAATTTTCGTTGTGCTTTCCTGAGGTAGATGTGAAAAATTCATCATTTTGATTTGGTTTCAGACCATCATTTGACAAATCATGGATCCTAAAGAGGAACAAAGGCTCCTGAGAATATTTGAAGAATTAAAACAAGAAATTGTTTCAAGAATCAAAATCACCCCATTTGCTGAGTTTGCGAATAAAAAATTATTTAGGGATCAGTCCAATGGAGAGTCAAGAAGATAATCCAAACAAGTCTAGGGAGATATCGAAATGCATCTATTGCCCAAAAAAGAAAATTCGACAGATGAAGGTCTGATGTGCAAAAAACATAATATTCAACCATGTTGATTGAATGATGAGACTGTTTTCAGTGGTGACCTGTTTTTTGAGGTATTTTGAAAATAATATCATATTTTTATTTTTTATGGAATAAGAAATGTTTTATGGAAATATCTATTATAAAATAATCTCCACTAAAACTTCCTATGTGTTTCTTT